>OZ005741.1:257090657-257231423 GCA_963930735.1 Dioctria linearis
GGGAGGCATTTCTTATGATAATAATATAAGATGCGAAATTAAATTGAATACTTGCAATATTACTAATAAACATTTAAAAAGTTGAGTATGTCAACAAATTTCGTTTAATTAATATTGGAGTAAAATAAACAAAGCGTTTGCGCCCCCTTCTTTAGGTAAAAGAAATATAGGGCTGCATCATGGGCGTAGCTAGAGTTTTGTTGTGGGGTGGGCCTAGAAGGGGCCAGCTTGACACAAAAACTGCAAAAGAATATTCTGCAATCAAGTATTGTTTTTCAAAAATGTGTAAAAGTTTCTAAAACGTTAAGCAGTGTTAACACCAAGTTTCCTTACATTAGCACACTATTTTATTTGATTTCGAGCAAGAGTTCATTCTTAAATAAATATCGCCTATACATTTGACTGGATCATTCAGATCGAATACAAAATCCTTGTGATTTTTTTTAATCTACTGGCATTACGATTTCTACTGGAGTGAGAAAACTTTCACAGAAAGAAGAAAACTCCTTTGAACGGCAATAAAACCGAAAACCTAATAGAAGTCAAATTTAATTAATATATGCAGAAACACTTATGGTATTAAGAAAAATTCTTCTTACGATAAGAAAGTTGTCGCACAATGAAACTGATTAGCTACAAAGACGAACATTTTACAAGAAGCCAATATAATATACAGGGTGATTCTGATCAAGATACCTTCCGGTATACCACGCGATTCCTTGAGGTAAGCTGATCAAAAAATTGTTCCACATACCCTATATTTGAGAATAATTTAAAGATGCTTAATTAAAAAATACAGAGTAATACACTTTTCGACAGCTACTATTCTTGGCTATGTAATAAGCCAACAATAACCAAAATCTATATCGTGGTTCAAAAGTTAAACTCATTTATTCCCATCAGGGTTCACGAATATCTTCAACTGGCCACCACTCCTAAAGGAAGGTTTCTAGGGGGGTATGTGGAACAATTTTTTGATCAGCTTACCTCAAGGAATCGCGTGGTATACCGGAAGGTATCTTGATCAGAATCACCCTGTATACCTACTAAAACATTTTCTGATTTTCTATAAGAGAATTTACTGCTATTATCATAATCGGAGACAATTTAGAAAATATATTTACTGCAATTAATCTAAATTTTCTATATTCACTTTGAATGAGACGAAACAATTTTTTTTTACGTGCAAGAAATGTCTGCTAAGCTCAAAATCGCACCAAACTTTCCTTGATACACATGGTACAGAACTTATTCTCAGTAAAACTGTCTCTCGGTGCATTATCGTTTAATTTGAATTCGTCACCATCCATAACTTCTAAATTAATATGGTTATAATCAGGCTGCTGGAAGGGAATACAACTATTATTTTAATACTTTTCGTGTTAATTTAAATTAAACTTACTTGATGGTGCTATAATCTTGTCAACAGAAATTGCCAAAAACCAATTGAATAAGCTTTAGTTTTCTATCTTTTCTGCAAATCGGCTCAATACCTTTCAGCTGTCATTTTTTTTTTAACAATGTTGAGCATTGACATCTGAGAGAATCGTTCTTGAAGCATTGTGCTTCTAAGCTAAGTTTTTATCCACCTTATAGCAGTCGGCGGAGCTCACAGGGAGTAATATTGCCGCTTTAAAAAGTTTATATTTTTCTTTAATATTTTTTCTCAAATTTTCAGCATTCATCTCGTAATTTTTAAATTTAAGCATGTTTTCATGACTATCGCTTCAGCTTCCAAGGGTGATGTATCAATTTTTGAGAGTTTTTTAAAATTTCTGATGAATTTACGAAATTTGTCATCATATTTACAAGAAAATTGAGGAATTTTCAAGAAATTGCCTCTATTTTTAGATGATGAGTTCTCCCGGAGCCTTCTCAACGGCAAGACCTGGCGAACAAGTGTCATTCTTATATCAATAAGTTTAGCCAAGTCTTTTATGTTTTAAACAATTTCTTCCTCTTGCTGTTTGGTAAGTTGTTAATGAATATCTCCAAATGTAAGAGATTGACGATAGGACACATACATTTGGATGCGTTCAGAGCGAGGCGATGATTCTGAGTGCTGTTTTAAGGCCTCTGCTAATTTTTTTCAGTTGTTAAAGCTGCTGTGAGGTTATGTTTTCCACTTACAGCAAGAACTGGGAGTGTTTTTATGCAAGAAGTTCACCAGCCCCGAGTAAAGATCTCTTTCTTGACATTTTGACTTTCTAATCTCAGAACTCAAGTTTTTTTATTACACTTTTTATTTTTGATTTATCTACTTAACATTTGTCGCGGGTCTCTTGGCTCGTTTTCGATTTAGTTTTAAGAACTTCTGCTTAAGTTACTTAGGATCATCGATCGATTTTCTTCGACAATTGGTGATCCAGCAAGATTTAGTTAAGGGGCGAAAATTTGTAAACTAACGTAAGTGTATAATTTTGGGTACGTCTTCCGATTTATACAGGAAGTCCCGTACGTACCGTGTTTCCTTTATACCACGGATTCCTCACTCAATTTCGAGAAATAAATTGTATGGGAGGAGAGCCGAAAATTCACGGTGTGGGCGGTAGGGGGTTTTGTGATTTTGGGTGCTTTTTATCCTAATACCATGCAACTTTCTTGTTATATATCTTATGAAGGTGACTTGCATCTCAGGTGATAGTAAACCCTTTACGGTTTCCAGCAAATGCCCAGCCACCTCTCTACCCTCCGTCGGCAGTTAAAGTAAAACAATTGGGAAATTTTGCAATTTATTTTTCAATTTTAACGATTTCCCCGCTAAAAGGCAAGACAAGGGTAGCACTTTCTTGCAAGATTTCGAGACCTCCGAATGATACCTTTCATTTGATCCTGCACATGTACCTACCTAAATGCTACCGTTATTGAGATATTCCCGTTTTTATGATGCATAATTTCATGAATTTTGTTAATTTGCGTGGAATTGCATAAAATTAGGTGCGATTTCTATTATTATTAGCAAAATTAATGAAATTATGCTCCGTAAAACCGGGAACATCTCAATAACGGTAGCATTTAGGTAGGTACATGCGCATAGTCAAATTAAAGGTAACATTCCGGGGTCTTTAAATCTTGTCATAAAACTGTATAGTTGTCATGCATTTTGGCGGGAAAATCGTTAAAATTGAAAAAGAAATTGCAAAATTATCCAAGTTTTTGACTTTGACATCCAATAACTCCCGACGGAAAGCGAGTATAGAGGTGGTTGGGCATTTGTTGGAAACGGTAGAGGTTTACTATCACCTGAGGTGAAAATCACCTTCATAGGGTGTATAACAAGAAAGTTACATGGTATTAGGATAAAAAGCACCCAAAATCACAAAACCCCTTACCGCCCATACCGTGCATTTTCCTGCTCTCCTCCCATACAATTTATTTTACGAAATGGAGTGAGGAATCCGGGGTGTAAAGGAAATGCGGTACGTTCGGGACACCCTGTATATTGACTGAATATTGTAAATAGTCTATTTCGCTTATACAAATGAAATTGAACATTTTCTTCTACGCATAGCCGCATTATGCTAAGAATGGAAAAATATTAATTTGACAATAATCCTGATGGATTTATTATCAGTCGGTCGAAATGGAGAAAGTCAAGTTATTTTTAGGTACGTTTACACTTAGATACAGATATCTGGATTTGTATCGGCACTTGTATTGGCACTTTTATTGGAACTTGTGTCGCCAAGTTTTCGACTTGTATAAATTGAGAACTTTTTTGATTTATGTTTACATTAGACGAGCATTTGTAGATATACTTTAATTACTGGTCCGCAAAGGATGCAAATGCTTGAATGCATACCATGATGAGGTATTTACTTCATCAGTTCCGCAGCCGAATTTTTTGCTAACATTAATTTTTCCGAGTTCTCTGTTAAATTGAGTTTTTATATTATGCCACTTATTATCAATTTCTTTTTTCGTACACTTTAACTCCTGAGCGATGACATGATTTTTGATTTAATTCAACCGCAAGCACTACAGAACTAAGCACACGATAAACTGCACTTCAAAACTCAACGCAAAAGTATAGTGAAAAGTCAAACCACAAACAAAATCAACATATACAAAATATATGAGCAATTATGTCAGGCACAACCAAATGAATGAGCATTTGTATGCGAAGTTGTATCGCGATTTGTGTGATAAGTGTAAACTAAGCTTTAGATACATATTGGGAGTTTGTCTCGAAAAGAATATCTTTTGTAATTTGAGTATTCTTAAAAGAATGAATGACTTGGGAAATGTGAGAGATACTCGAATGAGAATAGGCATATCTGTACGTGTGTATAGGTACCAACAGTATAGATGCGTTTTATTAATTTGATGGCGCTTTAATAGATGTATGCTTAGCGTTTATTATGAGTAATGAATGCCGCTTATTGAGTGAGGCTTCATTACAAAATCACTTTTCACAAATTTGGAACCAACTACAGATGTAGTAGGCACAGCTCAATGTTCAATGTTATGTTATGTCCTCATGCTTGCTTGGTTGAAACATAAATATAATTGATCGATTAATTGGAATTTAATAATTTGGGATCGTAATTTTTTGGGGCGGGTGGGGGGGGGGGCACCGGTACGGTTTCGGGTTACCTGGGGTGCTCCGTGCCCACCCGTCCCTTACTTAGATACGCACATGCCTTCAAGCCAAACGACACAGAAGGTAATTTGTATGAGATCAAGTGATTTCTCTCGGGCTTTCTTTACTGAAATAATTATGAAACGTGAGTCCAAAGAGATCCTTTCATGAGTATCTTTACAAAAGCAGCAAGTCTCAGTCAAGCCCATCTAGTTTATGTGATACCGCAAGGAACAGTAGCCTGAGAATAGCTGTAATCATTTCAAACTCCGTTCTCCTAAGGAGTACGAGTTCTTTTGTATTTCTCCCAGATGTATCTATAAACCTTTTTTTCTGACTTGTATAGCCTTTCCCAATAAAGGGATTTTCGCTTGTTCTCCTAGGTTTTTAGAGTAGCTCGGAAGTTACACAGTGTTCCCTAGATTTGGTCTTTTCTACAAAACTTGAAATATATCCTTACTAAGAGATTTAAAATCATTAAAAGGGACTTAGTATAAGCGGATATATGAATTTTTGCAGTTCAATCGAAAAGACAAAAATGGTAGTCTGGCTGCCATTGACAAGAAAAAACCTTCTGACATTTATCGAATATACAAATCGCATATAATCTTAAACTTTCGTATATTTTTCTGTTTCTGTTACATATATATTTAAAAAAAATTTTTCGCAAATAATTATAAAACAAGGTGATATATTTTTTAAATACATTCATTTGAATTTTTCGCCAGGACTTCGGCGATTGTTTGCGGAACCTTACAACGCTCAATTCATTTCGTTAAATTAATAGCTTAACAGCTTTAATTTCACAAAAACCCTGAACTCAATAAAACTATATACTTTAAGCTTCCAAAACAACACAATTTCAAATACATAATATTTATTAAAATCATTAAATTTTACAAAGTTTCACTGAACTCTCGAAACTCTGACATGTTTACTTTTAGAAACGTCAAATTTAGTTCAGCCAAGTTCAATCCGACTGTCAATAAGTGTCTTATTCACGTACACTGTATTCGCACTATACTCCGCTTCTTTGTTGGTAATTTATTGAAAGAGGTTATAGTAAAATTGTATTTCATAATTGTTTTTATTATAAATAATTTGTTTATTTTTTAAACTGCATATGATTTCTCTCACCGTTAAGATTACGTTCAAATACTCATACTACATAATTCTATTGTGCTAACATTACATTTTTAAGGTGGCATCCTAAAGGAGCCACCGGGCAGAAACTACAAAAAGTTTTCATTAAAACACACGAATTTCACAATTGTTTTGTCGTTGTCTCTGTATAATTTCCCCTACTGTGATTGTCATGTCGATATGTCATATGAAAATCGAACGAATTAACAGTGATAACATAAAAATCAGGATAAATATACGCTGAGCTGTCGTATGATTTTTTTCTGAACAACAAGTATAGCAGTTTTGCCAGAAAGACCATGATAAAAATCTCAAATTTTGACTAAGTTAATCTTCTTTTTCCAAAAATATCAGTTTTGTAATAATTTTGATGATAACTAAGTCAAATACTAGTCACCGCAGTTCTTTACTTTCGTTCGTATATACCCTTCTTTAATTTTTTTTTATCATTTAACTTGATACTTTGAAGTTAAGAAAATGTTGATAACTTCTTCTTATTACGTCTTTGGTGAAAAGATTTCAAGCTATTTAATTAGTTTTCGGTTATATTCAAAGTTTCATTTAAAATAAAACAGAAATTTGAATTATAGATTTTACTTTATTTTCCACAAAAAGATACCACTGTTCGAACCAAGTCAACAGGTGCATAGTTTCGCTGAAAACAAGAAAGCACAGTGATCTTAAAGTATCAAAAAAATTTCATAAGATACCGACCAGTTTTTGTACTCACCTCCTCATTCCGTAATCCATTGTCTAATCCGTAATCTTTCCCGTTCAATCTAATAATATATGTGTAAAGATTTTGATTCAAGTGTAATTTTAATGAATACTTCTTCCATTTACTGGCTAAAAGAAAAGGTATTAATTGAGGGTCTCAAAGCAAAAGGGTACAAGTAACATTTTGTTAAAAATTGAGATAAGGGCAAAAATGCAAACTGGATATAGGGGAAACTGTTGACGAGTGGCGCACTTTTTTTATACGACCCATAAATTTTTTGTTATTCAAGTCTTATTTTAATTGTGCGTAAGAAAAATATGTTTAGTTTCTACCATTGTTTAAATAAAAGAGAAATATTACATCGCACTAATTTTATCTCCAATGCGCCAGTCATCAACACCCTTGTTATAGAGTGGCGCACTTCATATTCAAGAGTCGCGCGAATAGGAATGTTATTGAAGAAAATTGAAACCAAAATTATTTTATCACAAAAATATATTTGTTTAAGATAGGGGACTACATTTAGCTAATTATTAAGCAATAAGTTAAAATAATTTTCAAATTTCTCACAAAGTATTATACGGTCAAGTGTGGCGCACTCGCCACTCATCAAGGCACCACCATGTGCCACTCTTAATCGGGGGTACTTTTTGTACAAATTAAAATTAATCTATATTTCTTATTAGTTGAATTTGAGCTCTGAAATGAGGGATTCAAAATAAATTTTCATATCATTTAATATCACAATTAAACCCTCATTTGATAATACACTCTGAAGTTTTTTTTTAATAATCAAAATGCTTCAAAGAGAAAATTTTACTTTTCTCTAAAAAAAACTTCTTAACATAAGTGAGAAGTTAGGATACAGAAGAGTTTTCCGATTGTTTTACATTTGAAATGTACACAGAAAAAAAAGGAAGAAAGAAGAAAAAAAAATAAAACTATCTTCAAAACTTTCATGAATAATGACGCATTCACAATGTAGAGTGGAGTACAGTACAGTAAAGTGGCAACTGCATCTTTTTCTTCGCACACAGTAGTGCATATGGCCATCTCTGTTTGGCTCAGAGCAGCGCAGAGTAGCGCAGAGTAGAGCTGCATGAAAATAGATTCCATTCTAATTTCACGCTGGCATTTCTGAAAGCTTACAAATTGGAATTTCGGACTACTAGCATGTGGAAAAAGCTCAATACTTCTTTCTATCATAACTAACATGTTTTAATGTTATTTTCTGATTTAATATTTTTTATGAATGCTAATAAAAAACAAGAGGTATTTTTTGCAAACTTCATGATTTAAAAACCGAAAAAAGTACATTAATTTTTATCTAGTTTCGAAGCAATCTAAAGGCCGAAACCCAGTGCGAGCTTGAGCGCAGCTGGCGTTTGACAGTTTCTGTAGAATACATAAGAAGAAGTTGGACAAGTTCTAATGGTGGAAGTTGTGGCAGCTACATTTGGAAATCCTAGAAGGATAATAGCAGATCGCGGTGGAACATTCTTCGCTAACATTTTTAAGAAGTACTGCGAAGTTGAGCAATTAGAGCTGATTCATATAACCGGCGGTGTACCGCGTGGCAACGGTCAACTTGAGAGAGCTCATCGAATAGTTATTTCCGTCCTTACAAAACTTGCTATCCATGATCCAGCAAGCTGGTATAAGCACGTGGGGAAAGTTCAATAATTTTTGAGCAGTATTTATCAAAGGGCAATCTGTACGTCACCATTCAAGCTGTTAAAATTAAGGATATCATTGAAGAGGAAATAAGACAAATATACCGGGAGCCCAGAGATGAGCTGAGAGAAAAGGCTAAGGAAACTTTATTGAAAATTCAGGAGGAGAATAGGAGAAATTTTAATAGGAAGCATAAATCACCACAAATGTATCAAATCGGAGACCTGGTAGTGATCGAACGTACGCAGTTTGAAACAGGACTTAAGATTCGATCAAGTTTTTTGGGTCCCTATCAAATCATCAAAATTCTCGCACATGAGAGATTTGAGGTGAAGAAAGTTGGTGTCGCGAACCACGACAAGTGTTGATAAAATAAAATTGTGGATGATGAATTACAGAACCGAAGATTTATCATCTGAGGCAGATGATGTGAAAGATGGCCGAATGTAGGATAGTTTTTGTCTCATCATTATCATCCAATAAATGATAACAACAATTCTACTCATCTTCATCGGCCAGTGATCAAGAAATTTTTAACCGTTGCACATTTCCATCAATTAGATTTTATAGACAGTTACACAGATCAGTTGAAAATCGAAAGTGAACGTGGACGGTAGAAGAAGCAAAAGAATATTAATCGTGTGCAATTGTTGATAAAAGTGGACTTATATTAATATTTAAGTGGACTAAGTGGTACTAACTAAACTTAGTTAGAAATACTTAAATTAAGCTTTTAGTGAATTAACTATTTAAAACTTAAAATAAATAATTGTTTTCCAAAATAAAATCATCCTGCATACCTATATAGTTAGAATTACTGCGAGCTGGAAAGTGATTAATATAGATTACATAGATGAATGATAGGACCAAGTATACTACCTTATGTTATTTCGCAAATGTGACGAAATGAGACAGATTCGTAAAGACGATTGTTGTTCGGCCTCTAATGGTATCTAATTAATTATCAACTCATTTTCTAATTAATTATGGTTGATACTAATAAAAGCTTAAAAATGAATATAACGTGTTCGCAATCTTCAGGTGGAGAAGTAGCGGGATCATGTGTAAACTTAATTTGTAGCAATGGAACGACCAGGAAAGCATCCTTATTGAATTGAGTAATGTCTAAAAGCTACTTCGAAACAACATTTTCATAAATGTCAGGCTTTTTACGTATTCATCGTAGATAATCTAGTGACAAGGTTAACTAGTAAATTGTTTCAATGTTCATCAGATATTAAAATCAATTTGAAAAAAAAAGAAACCAACAAACAAAATGACTTGCATTTAATTTTAGATAAATATTTACTTTGAAAATATTTTATTCTTGTAACCTCAAAATTGTGTAACAATTTCCTGGAAGGAAAGTTTTCAACAAAGATTTCTTTGAAATTTGAAAGTGGACTGAGCGTTTTATGAGATCGGTATCCATTTCTGTTCAACAAAAAGCAAAAAGGTTTGGATTCTGTTAATTGTGAGGGAATTGTGAAGTATCCCTCAAATCTCATAGCAGAACGTTTTGAATTCTCTTCTTATCTGGCTACCAACTGAATAGATAGATAAACTTTCCGTTCGTGGCCGTAGAGTCATTTATCCAATTCCATCTGCCGAATATTCTCCTTCGTGAACTTTGATGTAACTCATCAAGACCATTCCGCTTTTTCCCATCCCCTTAAAAAACTTTTATGGTCGCCCAGTCTCTATAATGCAAGAAGAAGGTACAGAGGACCTATGTCGATCTAAATGTCTGCCTGTCAGCCCATGTGTATTTAGATACGGTTGTGCTTTCATTTGGGTTTTCACATTGGAGAGAGTGTTTCTTAGATAATGGACAAGAAATAATTTCGACAAAACACTTGACATAAATTGTCAAAAACATAACTGGACACACGGAGGGGTGGTAGTGGTGAGTGGAAAGCCGGTTTTAATGTCACTGGACGACGACGATGATGACGACGAAGTACAATCTGTAAGGTTCACCAAGTTAGGGTAAATCACCCTCTACAGCAGTTTCTGTTGTTATTACTCTCCCCCTAGAACTTGTGCTGTCTACCACGTTTCTGTCGAAATGGCCTGTCGATTTTCGCGGGATAAGTAGGGTTCATGCATCCTCCGGTCCACCTTAATGGAAATGAGTGTATGTGCTGCGGATGGAATATCCTGCTTACGTATATATATATATATATATATATATGTATTTATATATATAAATATACTTTAGGGTAGCATGTGTGGGCGAATGAAGTCTCTTTGGGTATTTTATCCATGTCAGATTAGAAATGTTTGGAGCACCGAGGCCTGATGGACCGCGCATATATCGAAGATTATCGATTCCACTTTCGGGAATTGACCAGCGCCATACAATCAAAGGTGAAAACTTGGAACTTATTCAAATAACTTTGAATGTAGAAGTGAATTCAAAATTGTATTTCATGTCAGATGAGAACTCTGAATTGAGATGTACGCTGTGGGGATGTACGTGACTCTGACATTTCTTCTGCATTCAAGAAAGGATAGGCGAACGCCAATGTCTGAGGGTACAAAAAGAAAAAAAAATTAAATTGAAATTCGTTCGTTCGGACTTGACGTGTTAAGAGAGGAAACTGGGCATATATCAGAATTAGATTAAATTTTGCATAACTTTTTGACGCAAGTGTAGACACTCTTCACGTCCTTTCCATTTATGATCGCTTTTAGCTTTGATATTGGGGGCAATTGTCTGTAATCAATAACTTTTCTCAAACTTTGGCTTTATGTCCCCCTTGAAAAAATAACTTCAGCCCCAGAAAACTACTAAACTTCTGACCTTTTTCTTTGGTAATTGAACATTTATCTCGTTTCGCTTTCATTTCGGATAACTGCTTTTGATTAATGTGATTTTTATATTTCTTGTTCGTATGTGTGGTAAAATTTTAATTCTACTATTTAGGGATATGAAAAGGTGTCAGGACAGTATAAGGTAACGGATAGCAAACTGGATTATTTTATGTGTTTGAGTTACAGTCCCACGAGCGCTGATCATTGGGCGATGCATCCTGATAGAAATGGGTTACTTTTTTAAAAGGACTTTGGAATGTTGTAGATGCATAGATTTTAGGTTTTGAAAATATCGAGCACTAAGGAGCCACAAAAGCAAATATCAACGAATTCTTAAGAGTCGCATACTTGGTTCACTCAATAGTATTTTGGGTCGTTTAGTGAAACTCAATAATCTGGACATCATTGCATTTGGTAATTTTCAGTGGTTAGAAATCTTTCATTATAAATAATCCCAGATGACCAATGGTTGCGTTTACAACCTCAAAATGAGCTTTGTATTTTCCTTTCTTCTTAGTTGAGCAGATTTATTCCTATTCAGAATTTATTGAGTATAACAAAATAACTTGTAGCATAAGATCTGCACATTTGGGTTTAATTGAGATTTCGGGTTTTTTGTTTTTATGTATTATCAGTCAATGTAACTTGATACTGAAGGCGAAAATCAATAAAAAGCAGACAAGAAATTAACTGGAATGGCAATGCCAGGAAAACTTATTTCAACTTACGAGTTTAGTTTAAAAGTTCTTTGTTTATGCCCGTTTTATTATTTTGTTTATTTTATAGGTATCCTAAATAAAATAGATTGATATACAGGGTGTTTCCACTTAGGAGGTCCATAGAGCGGGAGGTGATAGCACTCACCTAGACGAACCAAAAATTGTATGGCAGGGGGCGGGGGGCAATATCAACCGTTTAGGAGTTACAGGGTGATTCATAAAAAAAGCTAGGTTTTCACAAAACACCCTGTATATTAAAAACTACAGGGCGTATGGTCACAGTTAAGGGCTCACTGTATGCAGAACTTCATGGCCTTTCCAACGACAGCTCAACCAGCCCCGTACCCTACTCCCCTCAGAAGTTATGAAGGTCTAAACTAGAAATCTCGGATTTTCTTTCCTTTTTTTTTACTTTGACCTCTATTATTTTTGCAAAAAGGTCGTTAACATAACTTTTTTTTATAAAAACTGTAAACTGCAGACTCCTCTTTAAGTTGACCTATTACATCCTATGTGATACGGGGCTGGTTGAGCTGTCGTTGGAAAGGCTATGAAGTTCTGCATACAGTGAGCCCTTAACTGTGACCATAAGCCCTGTAGTTTTTAATATACAGGGTGTTTGGTGAAAACCTAGCTTTTTTATGAATCACCCTGTAACTCCTAAACGGTTGATATTGCCCCCCCCCTCCCCCTGCCATACAATTTTTGGTTCGTCTAGGTGAGTACTATCACCTCCCGCTCTATGGACCTCCTAAGGGGAAACACCCTGTATACCTATACTGAATCTGTCATTCCTTTTATTATGCATAGAAATAAAAATGGTATGACAAAAGGGATTTAACAGACATTCATATAATTGTGGTTTTTGCGTGTCCGTTCGTCCACCCACCTTTTTGTCCGTCTTTCGATGCGATCACTAAAAGGGTTGAGTTTTTGTACACGACTTTTGTATAAACAAGTAAAAAAGCTAGAATTGGTCTAAGACCAATTCTTAAGATACCCTAGGAGGATGCCCGTATGTAATTTCGTCTAGTCTGATGTTATCTGTGCAAGTTTGATTTTTTAAGTGGTTTTTCGTATACATATATTTCTAGAATGGTTCGTCGGACAGTAAAAATGATTATAACAAATTTTATAGGATTTCATGAAGAACTTTTCAGAACAATAAAAACATCTAAGACTGATCGTTTTTACAGTATACTTAAAAAAGCTAAATTTTTATATGGCAACCCCAAGACGGGATTACCCGATGTAGTTTATTTTTATAATTATATTTATTATTTTTATGGAAACACCGTATATAAAATTTCAGCTCCCTACGTTAACGCGTTCATAGGCTGTGCTCAAATATATAGTGAAAAGCGAACTTTTTGAATGCGAACCCCAGGAAGAAGGATCCCGATTTGTCTCATTTTCGCACAAAAATACAAAATTTCTGCTCTCTAAGTGCACGCATTCTCGAGTTATCATGCGCATAGACATACATACTTTGAGGCCTTAACTTCGATCGTAAACCATTTATTTAAGATACAAGTGAAAAACTAGTATATTTTCTTAATCACCCTGCAACTCCAAAATGGGTAAGATGCCCCTCGAATTTCCATACAAATGTTTAGATTTGGTTGCCTATTCCTTCCCTATGAGGGAAACACCCTGTATATCAATATTGGTTGAGAATGCGTTGATATGAGTTCTGTCACAGTTATTAAGTAATTAAATTATAGTATCGTGTGTAATTTCCAAAAATGGACTAAATCGGGTAAATCTTTGCTACGGTCTCCACATATATATTTCGATTTTTTATGAATACAAGGGAAAACGATTGTTCGTTGATATTTTTTGGTATATAGAAACTTATGAAATTGGTAATTACATATATGCCGTCTAATGAACTATTTTATGCACAGACTTCAATATATAGAATGCTAGCTGCAGGCCTTTCCCATACAAAATGGTTGAAGCCAGAATATGCCAGCATAAGCCTCTATCAGAGTGGCAAAACATCCCAAATTGAGTTATTCTGCGGGTCAAAACTTTCCAATTTACTGTCACGTGGAGAGATATACCATAATTAGCTAAAATGAAGGACTTTTGTTTTTTTATTTTAAAAATTAATAGAATTGAAAATTAGTTTTGAATTAAGTTGTTGCTAAATATTCGGAAAATATTTTAAGGACTTTTGAGGGTTTATTTTATTATTTATTCCGAACTCTCTAAGCGGCAATAACACTATAAGAGTAGCGTCTTCTGAGTAAGTATAGTCTTGGAAGTGGTAGTTTCAGCGGGGAATTGTTCTTGCAGTAGTAACTCGGAGAGCAGCTAATATCTTAGGCAGAGGACTAAAGGATCGTTCTAAAGTTAGTAGGTATGGTCGTAACTAGAGCACAGCTGATGATTTCAGCAGAGAACTGGAGGATTGTTACTGAGTTGGTAGTTCTGGTCGAAACTAGAGCACAGCTAATGATTTCGACAGAGAACTGCAGAGTTGTTCCTGAATTGGTAGTTATGTTCGAAGCTAGAGTACAGCTCATAACTTCCATAGAGGCTTTAAGGATCATTTATCTTCCTGGAATGAATGTCTTCAGTAGAGAACTGAAGAATTATTTATTAGCCTTGCTGAAACGAATGTCTTCAGTAGAGAACTGAAGAATTATTTGCCTTCCCGTGATTGGTTTATCCCTATGACAGATCGTTTGAGAATTATTTATGTTAATTGAAATGGTCTGCCCCTAAAACAAACCGTAATGGAACAAGGTATAGCACAATTAGTGCTAGCGCCACCTGAGGTACGTGCCCACCGTCCGAAAAATGGAACTTCTCTAGTACCGAGTCGTCTTTTTAACGAAGTTGTAAGCAAGACTGTTCGATGGTGCTGAATTGCAGGATTGAGAACTATAAAAGGAAAGATTATCTATTCCCTGGAATTAATATAAAAGGAAACATCCATTCTTCTTATGTAGCGGAATCGGTTTTTCCTAGCTTGAATTTTTTATTATTCTTTTGTAGTTGTTTGGTTTAAGAATTTTACAAATTCCTTATGTTTTATTCTTTATATGTCTCTGGCATGAAAAACTTTCTGAAACGGTTTACATTTTTGTTTTTTTTTATTTTAAATTAATCGCCCAACTAATTAATCTGCCTTCTGTCATCAACCAACTTGTTTCAAAGTGCTTTATATTCAAAATTTCTTTACAGCGTTTGCAGTGGTCTTAGCAACTATTGGCTGCACGGTCTGAAACGAATACATCGCCACAGACTTACGTTTTCCTGTTTAAAATTTAAAACTACGCTTCGAATGTTGCTGTAATAAATTTTCTATTTTATAAGGAACGTAAGACTTTTAAGAATTGTTAAACTGTGGTGTATGAAAATCATAAAAGTCTGTATGTTCCTTCATGAATTATTATTTCAGTATTTTCTTTCAAATTTGAGAAGTAAACATTTTGAGAAATCTCTGTATTCTGTGTAGTTTTTTTGAATTAAAGTAAACCACCAAAAATTTATGTTGGTGGCATATAGTTTTAAAGTTATTAATACCTCTTCTTTTTAAACTTCCTGAATAAGCGAAAAAAGCGTTCTTCTGAGTGACGATATTTTCAATCTTGATCGATTCACTGTGTTACAGCGAAAATATATTTCTGACGAGATATAGTGTAGGTTGTAGGTTAGATGGTTGTGTTGAAAATTCCCTCCAAAATGGGAATTTCTGGGCACTTTTCCCACAGATTATGATGCAATTTCCCACATTTTTTACCTTGAATGAAAAGCCATAGAAATACACTAGAAGGAATAACTAGAGTAATATTTCAGAACAAATTCATTTTTACTGACATAACTAACAGTTAAGCAAAAAGCTCACTCCTGAGAAAGCCTTCTTCCTCTATAAAAGTATGTTTGCGTTATTCGTATTCTTCATTGCATTATATTAATTATATGTAATAGATATTCTGGAGAGTCCCTTTGGGAAAAAGAGCGCTCTAAAAAACTTCATGAAACGCTTTCCTAGAAGCTCGCAGCGCTTCCCTTCTCTAACCCAGTTCATTACTTCTTTACTACGCAGATGTAAGCATTTCAATATTCTAAAGAAGCATGCCAGGAGGTATGCTATGATGGGCGAAGAAGATTTTTGAAGATGTCTTTTGAAAAGCTTAATTTTTAATAATCATCGCAGTGCTCCTTCCTTAATTTCATAAGAGACCTTCAAGACTGCTTCCCGAAAACAGTAGTAGAGCAGTTGCAACCGTAAGTATCCCTATGAAGCAAGGCCATGAGAATATAGAGGAAGGCAGCGGTGCATACTTCCGAAGAAGCGCTTTAGTAGACTAATCTTCTATAGAACTTCCAAGCGACGGCTATAAAAGCTCTTGAATTAGTAAACTGTACTTATTTTAGAATCGCTGTTTTCTCGTCTTGTCGCTTATATCCATTCAAGTTCTCAGGTTCTCAAAGCTTTTATTTCAGAAATACGTGATATTTTAATTTTATGGTTTTGAACGTGCTATTCCAAGAAATATGTGGCTATAAATTATCTCAATTTTTTATATTTTAGTAATATTCCATACTCAATTAATGTTGTCTTAATTATGCAGAAAAATTTAATTTATTGTGTAAAACTTAAGACAATATTTTTGTGTATAATTTTTTCCACGATGTTGTTCTGAGAGACGCGATTATTCCCTTTTACAACTTTTTGGGGTGAAAATTCCCATAATATGAGAGAATTCTCTCAATCTACCAACACTTGTAGGTCTAGTGGAACTAAAAGTTGTGGCATACTAGATAAATATTTCTTTTACACCTTCAAAATCTCATTGTAGTAAAAAAAAACCGTTATTCGGAAGGTCCATGTATATATTAATTTATAACTTTGCCACTTTTTATTCGATGTCGATTTTTTTTGTGATATGTATTTTAAAAAAGAGATAGATCTTTCTACCCATATATTCATAATTTCATGGCGATGAAAAGTCACGAAGTTACAGTCGAAAATATTTCGAAATTTACCATTTTTTACACATTTTTTCAACTTTGACAACAATTTGAAGGCTTATTTTGCTCTACAATATTTTTTTCTGTTCATATCGCTAATAGCGAATTTAATTCTGCGTATAATGAGCATTTGCTAACTAAAATAGGATGAAATTTGACTTAGATATCGAATTTTTGCTCATAAAGCAGCTATATTTCCGTATAATATTGAACTACAGAGAAAGTTGAGGAAGCACTGGGCTTTAACCGCGAAAACTGTGAAATTGAAATCGAATTAGCTTGCGACATGCTTGCGAATGACAGGGGAAAAAGAAGGAATACGATATCGAATCGTATTGACGACCTGATAGCGGTTCGGTAGCTCGGCTTTTCCAGCAAACATTGCGAAGCCAATGCGAATCGCAAAAATATCACAAAATGGGACATAAATTTCACTAGTGAATTCAAATGTGATATAAAAGCAAGTCGTCGAGCGGGAGCAAATGCTGACAGAATATTGTATAACTATGGTGGTGTAACTTCGGATTCACTTTGCGACAACATGTGATAAATTTAAATGTATCCAAAGTGAATAATAATCTACTGTGGTAACGATAACTGTAGCGATTCGTAAATGAAATTATTTCTCAATCATTTGGTATATTATATTTCACATTGTGAAGCTCTAATGTCTCTTAAGTTTCGTAGTTGCGTGCCACATTGTTTGCTGGGTTTTTTCGAAGTTCTTGTGTGTGTTGGTAGTTCGTTTTCTACTCGAAGTTTTTTAACAGTACGATCTGGTATATCTCTTTCAAACAATTTTGCATATAGCAAGTAAATACGATATTGAATAAATAAATAACAAAAATTCACCATAGTGAAACTTCACTTAGCACTTAATAAAATCTCAGTTTAGAATGCCGGCGAAAAACAATTTCATGAATAGAAAATATTTGCTTTAACGAATTCTTCGGAAATTGACATGAGTCGTATTGAAATTTCGTATACCTATAGCAAACAAATCGAAGAAATTTCGAGCTACGAGCCATGCATCTGTTTCGAATTCTCGGAAATTTCGGCATGCTTGAAAACGTTTATGCCTTATGGTAAAGAAAATTGAAGAGATTTCGAGCTACAAGCTAGGGATGGCCAATACCTGGAAAATATCGATACAGCGATATTTCCATTTTTTTTAAAATATCGATACACCAATATATTGCTCTTAAAATATCGATATCCTTAGTATCGTCAATACGATATTTGTTATTATATGTATAAATATAGTACTCTGAAATGATGTTCTTGCATATCAAATTAAAGGTCACGCCAAGTACTATCGAGTGGTGTACTATTTTCCTGATTCAGAAAACTTTCTCGGCACGCTTTTGTCGATAGAAAACCCATTTTCATGCACTTGGGTAACATACACCCCAGTTACTACATTTCGCATACGTATTGTCAATTCTATCTTTCAGGGACATTTGCGCTCTGTTCTGAACATTTTTCTCATAAAAAGTCAATTTCCACGACACACCACTTTCGCACAATCACGCGAGGAAGAGAGTCCACTTTTTCATCCAAGAAACTCGCTCAAAATACATCATCCGCTTAATAGAAAAAAATTTTGTTAATAAAATATGCTCAGAGTATCATAATGGGTTGTTTAAGACATCTCTCATGTCTCCTCATGTCGGGCCTAAAAGTTTATGAAAAGTATACATTCGAGCAGACAATTTTTTTTTGCGATACAACTATTGAAATATCGATACGAATTACCTGTATCGTAAGGGGATAAATATCGATACATCGAAAATCGTTTCGGTATCGGCCATCGCTACTACAAGCGATTCGTCTATTTCGATTTCTCGGAAGTTAGGGCATCCTGCTAAAACTTCGCTTATGTTAAAAAAAAAATCGAAGAGATTTCGAGATACGCGCGTTTCCTCTAATTCGAAATCATTTCGTTACGGCGGAAATTCGTCCAATTGTTTGCAGGATACATATTTGTAAAATTAGATTACGAACTTTCTATGTATGGAAACACGTATCTATAATATTATAAAATTTGCTTTTCAACTAGGTGCAAATTTACAAATGAAATTAAATTTTCTGTAAAATCAGTTACGAAACTTCAAAATAATAGAAGGCTTTCCAAAATCCTTAATAATTTAAATATTTTATAAACTTTTCAAAATTCAGTGAAGAACCTTTTAGAAAAACTTATCAGTAATTAATTTCAAAATAGTGATAGATTAAAGTGGTATGTATTTGTAAAGGCATAGAGGGTTTTGCATCGCAAAATACTTAAGAAATTTTTAAAAATCGCATATCGCCATTTTGCTACATTTCATAGATCAAATGTTCCCAACAAAGCAATTTATATAATTTTGCCCATTAAAGTTAACTCATACGCATTGTTCCCAATTCATATCTTGAAGTTATACCAGCTAGGTAAAGTGTCTCTTTGGTGACTATATATGGACACAACAGATGTGTCAACAATGTTAGAATTCGTAGTCAGTGCCTATAACTGTTTCCACTGTGTGCTAATCGAATTATTTTCAATATTGAAGACAACAAGAAAGAAAATTATTTAAGAAAGGCTTGTTTGCCCACAATAAATTCCAACAACAAGAACTGGCCGATTAGGTTCTTCATCAATGGCACAAAGAATCAGTCAAAATTCGGTCTTTGAGCTAGATCCAATGAACAAACCATGAATATTAATAAATTAAAGGGACACTTTCAGTCCATTATGCCAGCAACTTCCATTTCCAATACATATTTGTTATATTTGATATGTACTTGGGAGTACTTAATAATGTTCTACTATCTTTTGGTAAGTAATCAAATCTATTTTCATGAAGTACTCTTAAAAGATCTTTCAACGCGGAGTGTGTGAAATTTTGTTGTTTAAAGCCCAAAGTCGCAGCTCTTCTAAAATAGATAATCTTTCTACAATCTTCTCACGCAATATTTTTTATAGTTTTGTCAAATGAATGGATATTTAAGTTTTCACAAATGGGCTCATCACTATTAGATATTTCGTCATCAGGTAAACTCTAATTATGGTCTTTATTAAGGCTTGAAGTCAATGGTTCTTCTGCGAATTTATTCCGCAGAAAATTTTTATGGTATGTTTTGACTTTCCTATAAAAAGAAAACTTTGTTTTACATGAATGTGTTTTATTACTAATTAATGTTATTTTAATTGGAGCCGTTATACATTATAGCACAAATAAGTAAATATACAGATAACGAATCAAATAGGAAAATTAAAAACCAAAAGTCAGATATATGTTGCGATTCAATTAAAAACGTTGCAAATGTCTCGCTCGAATATAAAATCGACGATTCCTCGACCTGATGTAGGAAGGCCTCAATTGTTTCTTAGAAATTTTTTCTTAGAAATTTATTGAAAGTTTGCTCCTTATAAGTTTTATGCATTATTGGAGGCTGACAACGGCAAAAGAAAAGAATGCTTATTGGTTCATCGCAGACGAGTATTTCTGATGCAATATGCAAACCGGTTTTCTAGGGAAGAGGTGAAGAGAAGAAAAGTGATATCTCTGCACTTTGGAGAGATATCCCTTTGCTTCTTCTCACCTCTTCCCAAAAAAATCTGTTTGCATACTGCATCAGGAATAATACTCATTTGAATAAAAATTCTACCGAAACATTTTTTTGCAAATTTCTAAAAAAAAAATTCTCATTGCATATTTACGCTTCTACGCTCATAAAAATTGTTGTCGGCGTCCAAAAATGCCTATATAAATTTCAAGACAATTTTTTCAGTAAATTTCAAAGAAACAATTGAGGGCTCCAGGCATCGTTGATTTTATATTGGCGCGAGGCATTTCATTGCTATGGTAAAAGATAGAAAATTTGGTGCCTGAACATTAGGAACATTTTCTGTTAATAACAACATTTCTTATCAAAATGTAACCAAGTTATGCCTAATCTACAATACATGGTAAATCTACGTCGTCAAAATGACATGGATTTTTGTATTTACTTCCCGCTCTTGCATTTGAAAATTCATGCTTGTAAAAATGTTTCTTCTCTTTCATTCATTTGACGACATGAGTACGAGCTTATGTGAAATAGTTAATCAGCAAATACGATGTAGTAATACCTCAGCTGTATTCAGCATACTTTAGAACCATATAGGGGAATTTGGAACAAAACAGCTGTAAACTGGAACTTGTACTTTCAGTCTTGAAAGCAATAGTTTACATTATCCGGCTTGTCCTTAACAATTTCTTAGTATACTGTTCTATAGTATAAATTATTGGGACCAAATACTTCCTTTGATGTAATTCTGCAATGAAATCGAGGAAGCAATTACATTTACGATAATTGATAGGTCAACAGCTGTTTAATTTGGCATCTAACCACTACTTACATATTTCGTGTATTTATATGCATTCTTCAGCTAACGATATTGTTTTGACGACGTGGTTTTACCATGCATTGTAGATTAAGCATAACTAACTTGGTTACCAGAAATGCTGATAAGGTTTCCATTTTTATTGATATGCGTTTTTCATCTGTATATTTACTTAATTGTGATTATAGTTGCGAATGACAGTACACGATGCGCACATGTTAAAAAGAAATATTGTACCTATACTATGTACATAGACCTTATTCGTTTAT
This sequence comes from Dioctria linearis, assembly GCA_963930735.1. Classification (NCBI taxonomy): domain Eukaryota; kingdom Metazoa; phylum Arthropoda; class Insecta; order Diptera; family Asilidae; genus Dioctria; species Dioctria linearis. The sequence goes on from OZ005741.1 coordinate 257,111,938, forward strand.
TGGCACATTTCTCATTGAGAAACTTTCCTGGACACACTTACGTGACGTACAAACTATGTTTATAGGAAGAGTGCCCTTAAAGGAATAAAAAAAGCAAATACTTATTAAAATGTGTCAAAATAGGAGGTACCTAACAATGAAGCAATGATACCCTTGTAGGCACAGTTTTTATATAAGAACTTTTAGAGGCACTGTTATGTGCCCATTGGTGTATGTTACCTTATGGGAAAGGTGACCATGATGTTATAGCGACGTCACGGGATGTAAAGTAGAAATTCAGAAACATTGGGCCCTATTCTGTAATTTTTCATAAAATAATATTTTATGTTATTTTATGGCGAAAAAATCCCTTTTCATAAAATGAAAATAAAATATTTTAAAAATTCGTATTCTGTCGTGGTTCCATAAATTTATTTTATGACTTCTTTTATGAACACGTAACATAAAATATTTAGTACATTCCGCTATGTTTTCTATTACTTTTTGAATAGCTGGTCAATTAACATTTCCGTGATACTCTATCAAATCACCCACTAAATAATCATTTATGAAAGCAGCAAGGTATGTAGAAGACTTCTATATACCTTGTGAAAGCAGCTGCTTTCTTAATAGCTCTTGAGATACTTTGGGTGTAAAAGTGATAAAATGTCACAACTCCTGACTGGAGTTTGATACGAAAAATGTCCGTAGAATTAATGCAAAGCAGCAGAAAGACATGCATTCCGTTCAATTTTAGATTCCTAACTCAAAGTGAACGGAATAGATGTTACTCTGTAAGTATTTGAATTTGTTTTCTTAAAACGAATTATTCGTAAGTTTGCAAAATAAGTTTACAAATCACAATATAAGAAATTTTATTAATTATCCAGCCAGAAGAACTTTTGAAGCCTAAGGCTGGGCAACTCACATGGATCGTAGGAATCGCGAAGATATCGTATCCTATGATCTCTTTTGCATAAAATTAAAACCAGGCAAATATAATTAACTTTTTATATTTTACCATACCGCACCAGTGCAAATTTTTACAATTTCTAACAAAATTGTAATTTTTATGTATGGCGGTGGACATTTTAGTTTTTAATTAAAACAATTTTCGCACAACAAATGTTAATTGACGCATGTCATTTTCATAAAATGTGTCAAAATCCCTTTAAAATGTGCTGCCTTAGATTCTTTTATGTTATGCTCCATAACAGGAAATATTTTATGTTACGATGCATAAAATAAAATAAAATTTCTGGTAGGATTTTAGGGAAATATTTTATTTTAAAGTATAACATAACATAAAATGATAAAATTTTACCCACAGAATAGGGCCCATTAAGGCCCAAAATGCTAGCTGGGCTATCGATTCGAGAGCAGTTCGAATGAATACAGTATACTCAGTGATATTAGTAAATGCAGAGCATCTTACCATTTTCTAATCACGAGAACTGCGCTGCACTTACCTAATATACCAATACGTCGTTGGTGATACTGTATAACTGCGGGACTACTAATATTACTACCGCGTCAGCTAATAATAATAAAGTTTTCAGCAGGCATTGAGATTCCTTTCCTTTTATTATTATAATGACAAAATTAGTGCTACTGAACTCTTTGGGGGATGTCAATGAATGTATTCTAGAGCTTACTAATATAGTAATAATTGTATTCCGTATTCATACACAACAGCAAAACCTTCTTGGTTTAACAATAAGTCCAACCAAGCGATAAGGATAAAGTATCTGCTTTTCGCGTCTATCAATTCCATTCATGTCCACTATCCAGAGAAAAATAGTTCTGTTTAACCAGAGTATTAGACAAAGAGACTTGTCAAGTCGTAAAGCCAGCAAAGGTTTTTAGTCTCTGGGTCAAAACTATTAGCAACAACTTTAGCAGTTCCTCTATACCTTTACTACTTAACAATGAGGAAGTATTTATTGACTTCGTGGATAAAGCTACTATTTGAGCTGCTAGATTCGCTTCGAAATTCTCGTTTTTCTCCACTTCAAAGACAACTACTTTGCATCTCCCGTATGGATGTTTACAAGAGAGCCCATACACATTCGTACGTGAGATATGTTCAAGGTCGTTAAAGAGCTCAACGTTTCAAAAGCTGTATAGGTCCTGATAGTTTCTTGTCAATGTTAATAAACAGCTCCACCACATCCTTGGCTAATTTTTCTGCGTAAACTATTATAATTACCTCACTCGACAGGAAAAATTTCGAGCTGCTTGGAATCTAGCCTATGTTGAGCTTATTCCTAAAAACGTGAAAGGAAGCGATCCTTCAAATTATAGACAAATAGCAATCACTTCGAATTTTTTCCAAGATTTTTGAATCTATCATTAACACCAAATTAACGAAGTATCTAGAATCTAAACCCAAAATCGGTGCCTTAGATATTTCACAAGCTTTACATAGAGTCTGGCATCCTGCCTTTTGGGTAAATTTAAAGCACTTGCTGTCGCCTCTCTTCTTCTATTATGGATTGAAATTTTTTTATCTGGTCGCCTAATACGCGTTGCATTAGATAGCTTTACAACTGAACTCCATCCTATAAATGTCGGTCTGCCCCAGGACCCTTTTATCTCTCATTTCATACACTTGCGAACTCCAGAGGGAATGCAGCATGTGTCAATTGCATGATTCGATCATTGAAGAACGACCTTGATGAAATCAATTTGTCAATTTATTCAAAAATACTTTGGTATAGTACACAGGACTTACAGTCCTTTGAAATACAATCTAAGATACAGAATATTGTATTGTCAGAATAGATGAAGTATTAGAAAATTAAAGTTAAGACTTAAGTTGGATTGTACAACTTAACTAACATAGCGGTATATTAAATAATTTTGAAGTTAGATGGATTATACAAATAAAGATGTACAAGAGAGAAACGTTGGTAGAAAAAGTAACAAGCGCAAGCAATTAAGTTACTAAATTACATACTAAACAAAAGTAGTAGATCTAATTGTATAAAATAAAGTTACTGATGTTATAAATATTAATTGTTTACAAACACTTAGAATTAAACAAAACCTAAAAGAAATAACCGAAAAAGTAGCAGTCCCTTTGATAGCAACACATTATATTGTCAATAATTTTTTTCTTGAATGCACCCACATCTCTTACACTCTGTATAGATTACGGTTAAGAATTCCACGTTCTTGCCGCTTGAACAAAGTAAGAGGCCTCTTGATGGCGTGACGAATTCAGGAGTTCGATGTTATTCGCAAGGTAATCAGGTTGTCCCGTATTAGTGAGCTTATGGAGGAAGCTAAGTGACCTACGCTTTAAGTATATATCTAGAGTATGTACATCCGACTAAACTAGTCTGAAAGCCAGAAACGTGGTCTAATCTACGAAGACCGAAGGCGAACTTCACACAATATCTGAAAGCAACGTTGATTCTGCGTAGGCAGGTAGAGTATAATTTTGGGAAGATCAGGCTCCCAAAGTTAAAGTGTGGCAAAATCAGAGCTTTGATGAGCATCAGTTTGGTGTTCGAACTAAGAATTTGTGCGGACAACCAGAGCCTGCGTAGCCCACAATAGATCTTTCCCAGAACTGATTTGACATAACCACAACATTTTACATCTGCATTGAGCCTTATTCCAAGATTTGTGACTTCAACAACATATATGAAAGCTTGTTAGTTGTTCCCTGAGAAATAATGGAGCCGATAAAAATATAAAATGAGACATTGAGACTTGTCAGGATTCACGATTAGGTCATTCGCTAGAGCCCAGTCATAGATTCTGCCAAGATCCTCATTGACCAGCTTCAAGCAATCTTCGCATAATCCAAATTTTTTTTCCATGTTTTTTCTTGAACTGATCCTTAAATTCTTTGTGAAACATTCGGTAGATAGCGAAATTCATTTGTTTCTTGAAAAATTCTTTGATTGCATCTGCATTTTCATATCTGATGCTAGCCATCGCATCAAACTTCAATACTAAGAAGTTTCCTTTGCCTTAACTTGACTCTTGACCCATTTGTTTTTGTTTCTAATAATGACCATGTTACTTCGTTTAAATCACTGAGAGCTTCATACGCAGCTTTTGGGTATGTATTTCTTGCATAAACTGTGAGAGTAATTTGTACTTTGCGCAATTACTAAGCAAATCTACTAAAGCATATAAAGTGCCAGGTTACTTTAATTAAGTTGTGCGAATTGTTGCAACGGAAAAATCTAGCAAAGGATTATTATGAAGTGGATATTCTTTGCAAACCTTTGGAGGATTGGAGCATTGAAACTAATTCCCTAATAGTGATATACCAGCTTTGATTAGATCTTAATGGAGCAACGAAGGAGAAAGAGAATAAACGCTTTCATCACAGTCTCATCCCGTAATAGAGCTCCATCGATGCCACGAAAAGATGAAAGTACTTGCAATGTTCTGGTCTTTTTGCATTTAAGATGGGATCTCTCTTGCATTTAGCTATCGAGTGGCAGTGTCCAGTTCTTGTGATAATAAATTCTGTGGTACGGGCAAAAGCAACATTTTGTTGAAAATGGCCCCCTTTTGGTTGTACACTTGGGCTAGGCCGCAGGACGACAAATCACCCTGTACTCAAGTGTACAAGACCATTTGATGAAAAAATCTACTTACAAACAGAACCGATTTCTTATGCTGTCCACTCTACGTGCCCATCCGCAATCGCTAGGATATCCTGTGATATTATGATATATGTGTAGGTGTATATGTATCCTTGAAACATATCCTTAGGTATACATATCCCCCAATCAACATACAACCATACATTCTAGACTCTAGAGGGATGAAGACGATTTTGTGCGGAAAACCTAGGGACGTCGAGATAAATGTAAAAAGGGTCGCTCGCGGCAAAATTGTTGTCCATAGTGATGGTGGGCGCGCAGGGGGTGGCAAAGAAGTCCATTCGCTGCCATGTCAGTACAACGGCGATTGTGGACTTTGCCGTTGATTTGGAAAGGAGCTGGTGGGGGAGGTTTGGAGTATAGTATAGTATACTATATGCTGTAGATATTCTATCTAGTGAGTTTAGCTTGAGATTGAGGGCAAGTTAGCGACGCAAGTGTGAAGATGGATGTATTGTTTGTAAGGAGAAGGTACCTCACAGCTCCGTAGTCGACTTATAGCTATATTCATCCATATGTGCTATATATGTAGATCCTATGACAGGATGTGTGTGGGTGGGCAACGCTTACGTCGCACATTTGGCCAAGACCGGAGCTAAGTAAAACAAAAACAAATCCGCTGTATTTCGCAAAGGGACACACTTCGTTACTTTGAGATACATACAAATTCACATATCAAGTTTTACGCGAAGTAGATTCCAGCTAAAATGCTCACATGTGTGCCAGGATATCGCAAAGGGACGAAGAAAAAAGGACATAAGGGTCCATAAGCGCTCTACAATTTTCCCGGAGCTTGTATATGTGCCTAGCACGATTTCGTATGTTTTGCTGGGTAAAGGCCTAACAAAGGATCAAGAAATTTCGCGCAAAATAAGAATTTTCGTCGTTTTTTTTCGTCCTTTGTTGAACGATACCAAACAACACAAGCCGACTACATATACAGACACATACATACATATGCATATATATATATATATATACATACATGTGTATACAAACGAGCACTAAAGAAAAACGTACTTGACATCGCAGAAAAAATTTTACCCTCCCGCGAGGCATGAAAATGCCCATCTAACGATGGATGTAGCTATGTTTAATGTATATACATATATATGTATGTACGTGATGCCTTTCTTGCCGGTGCCTTTGGATTTGTTGTTGGTACTTTGGTATATCTTTTGCGATTTTTCTTTTCACTTTTTTTTTGCTTTTCCCTTTTTGCTCCACAGAGCTATCCACTTTTAGGGGTAGCAAAGGTACAGGACATATTCACCACCCACACTGGCCTCATGCAATGAAATTTTCATGTCAGTTTAGCTCAGATGAGTAATTGTATTTGGGTTAAGAGTCATTGATATATCTCAGCGCAGGCAAAAACAGTAAAAGGGAGGAAAATCAGGAAAAAAAGCGCACGGCGAACGAAGAAGCATCACGTAATCCCCACATTCAACGTAACCTACATGAGAAAACCGCGCATTTATGTGCATAAATCTGTGTAAAACCTCCCCCCGGCCACTATTCAACCCTCGGCAAGATTAAAGTTTTTCTTCTGAAGTAGCCACCCTCAGCGTCCTGGATAATGTAGGCCGGTGCACGTATGAACATCCGCTTGCCAACTGTATACACATCCTTGTAGTATAGAGCTTTACCATAGAGCTACTATCCATGTAAGGCACAAATGGCTATGGCTAGTGAAAATCCGCGATTATTGATTTTCCTTTCGAGGAGGCCCTAAATAAATAAGTCCATCGCATATATGCACACGTATACAGTCGCATTGAGTACCGCATCCCCAATATATTGTGGCTGAGCTCCTTCCATTCTTTCTACTTACCCACTGCCGCTGCTTGTGGAATTGTCGCGACAGCGCATAGTTTAATATCGCGACTTTTGGCTCCTGCAATGGTGCATTTCTCCTTATGTAAGCCATACCACAGCACTAGGATTTATTTGCCTTGACCGATTTTGTGGAGGCGACTGTTTACAGAGAACTTTTATAGGCACTTTTGAGATTTATTTTGAAGTTTTGTTGTATTGCGGTTGTTTTATTCGCAATTATGTATTGCAACGGTATCTTACGACATTTTTTATTCATAGTTCTTTGAATTTTGACTAAAGAGTGACCGTCTTACTTTCGCATATGGCCGTCAAAACTTATCTATGTATATCAGCGAATAAAACTGGAAACACTAATGCGCATAAGAAATACCTCTTCAGTCCATTCCCCATCTCTGAAACCTGCTTGCGGAGCTATAGGCAATTAAAGAAATTCGGGAAACATACGGTAACTATAATATTTGAACCACCCTATGGACTTTAATTGTTGTTGGTTTATTGAATAACGTTTTAAAGGAGGTAATTCTCTTTAATTTTTATTTAGTCCTCTATTCTTCTTAAATATTTCTAAAATTATCTTGCTCGTGTGAAACGTTAGTCTCCAGAATGGACCACATAAATGACTCCGTAATAAAACTTTTGGAGAGAGGTGTAAAATGGGAAAAAAGAAAATTATTTAACTAGTGTTTGAATGCTTTTGTTTCGGATTATTGTATACACATATAAATTCGGCAACAATTTGTGTACTTTTACACTTTACCTAAAGCAGATTTATGATATTTCCCCTAAAGACGTTTGCCAAAAGGACGTTTGCCCTACGCCTTATTACATTCAATATATTATCCATTTATAGACACATACTTGCCTAAAATATATTTACCATTTGCATAAGTTAAATTTTAATTATGGAACTAGTCGTTTTTCAAATTCATGTAAACATAACTATATTTTTAAAAGCCCAGCTCTGTAAGAATGCTCTTAATAATTATAGAAATACTAGAAGAAGCCCGTCGGCGTTACCCGGCGATAATGTAGATACCTGGATGGGTGGGGGTGGGGTTGGGTTTGTTAAAGATAAGTAATATCTTAGCTATTATCGGACTCGATCGCGCGATTCCGTACTTTAGAGTTTTACCCTGTGTCTGCATGTGTGTGTATGTCGGTGTATGAGTGTGCATGCATACATCCATTTGCGTGGGAGAGTGTGGCTCTCTACGTCAACGAGTTCTCATGCAGTGCCCAAATATATAGTAAGACACCAAATTTTGGTATGGCAACCCTACGAAGGAGTTACCCGGTCCATTTTCGAACTGTATTTGAAATTTTTAAGAAACTCCGTCTACAAAATATGAGCTCTCAACCTCGAAGCCTTCTCAGGCAGCTACCAAGTACCTAGTGAAAAACAAAAGTTGTGTATGGCATCACTAAGAAGGGGTCACCCAGTTTAGCCTATTTTTGAAATTTTATTTACCATTTCTATGAAAAAACCACGTAACAAATTTTTTGCATGGCAACCATTCGAAGGAGTTGCCTGATTGGTTCCATTTCTGAACATAATTTAAATTTTTCTTTTAGAAAATCCCGTGTACAAAATATCAGCTCTCTATGTCGCCGCGTGAGGCAGTGTCCAAATATATAGTGAACACCTAAATTTTTGTATGGCAACACCAAAAACCGGTTTTCCGATTTTGTCCATTTTTGAAGTTGTATTTGCAGTTCTCATAAAAACGCCGTGTACAAAATTTCAGCTCTCCACGTCGATGCGTTCTCGGACAGTTTACAAATATATAGTGAAAAAACCAAAGTTTTGTATGGCAACATCAAGAAGATGTTCTCCGGTTCAGGCCAATATTGTAATTTTATTTACTATTGCTATGAAAACACCAAGTACCAAATTTTAATTCTGCACGTCGACGCGTTCTCATGTTGTACCAAAATATATAGTTAAAAAAGAAGTTTTTGTATGGCAACCCTACGAAGGAGTTGCCAGATCCATCTCATTTTTTAACTTAAATTAAACTTGTTTTTTTTAAAACACCGTGTAAAAAATTTGAGTTCTCCACATAGACGCGTTCTCAGGCATTTTCCAAATATACTGTGAAACCTAAATTTTTGTGTGGCAACACCGAGAAGAAGTTGCTCGATTTAGCCAATTTTTTTTTAATTTTATTAACTTTTGCTATGGAAACACCAGCTACAAAATTTTAGTTCTCCATGTCAACGCGGTGCCAAGATATATAGTTAAAAACGAAGTTTTTGTTTGGCAATCCTACGAAGGAGTTGCCCGATTTGTCCTATTTTTCAACTTAAATTTACATTTTTTTAAAAACGCCGCTCTCCACGTAGACGCGTGCTCAGGTAGTTTCCAAATATATAGGGAAAACTAATGTAGACTTATATTCAGAATGAGATGTTACCTCACTAAAACTACCACTGGCTACTTTTTTTCTCCAAATGGACTAAAAAAAAAGAAAACGAAATGTCATTGAAGGGGAAACCGGAAAACACTTTAATTTAAAACAATCCTGGTAGATATTGTTCACAGTTTTAGCATATCTCCTGCAATGGGCATCTATTATGTGAACTAATTTAGTTGAGCAAACATCATGCTGCTTGCAGTTGGTGAAGAGTTATATAGAAAATAATGTGTTGATGGGCCTTCCTAGGGCTGCCATCCATCCGGGTTTCCCCCTATTTGTCCTAGTTTGGAGGGCGTCTGGGGAGAGTCCGGGCGGGGTTTTCTATACTGTCCGGGTTTTAAAATTATTAAATAAAGATTTAATTTTTTGTGTATGTACGGAGTAGTTGATAATGCCGACAGTCAGACCGACTCGACTCTCACTCAAGTTCTTTCTTTTCGTCCCAGCCAGTCTTAGATCAGTATCGAAGCTAGCAGTACGAAATTGCTTGTGTAACTTGCCTTGTGTACCTGTGTTTGTTTTATGTACCTACATTGTTAGAAAGAAAGTGAAAAAGTTTTAAAAAATTTTATGCAAAAATTTTACGGGATAAAGGACAACACAACAAAGTGTGATTTTTTTTTTCAAAAATAACCAGCCCCCTATTGACGAAAAAATGTCTCTTCTTTAAAGCCATTACTATGCCAACTTGAGACTTCCGTCTGTTCGTCTGTCCGGCCATCCGCGAATCCGTCCGCACCAGAGTACTGCACAGATACTTGTTTTACAAGTAGTACTTGACCAGCAGGTATAGTGCCTTTGATTGAACTGCAATACCTGTATCTGCACAGTTCAAGTATAATAACTTAACCTGTAACTGCAAGTATAGATGAGCAGGTATACCTGCATGGACAGATAACTGGTAGAGCAGGTAATACAGATAAACAAGTAACTGTACTTGTGACTTGATAATAAACAAAACGTGGAGAAAGAGTAGGCATTTTGAAATTTGTGTGTGGATTTTAGCAACTTTTTAGTGAATTATTGAGCGATTTACTCCAATGCTACCATTGTCTCCCCGATAACAGATATATCGTTATCCCTCAGTCAAAAAGGATTCTACATTCGCAATAAGGACATTTAGTGGAGTTGTCTCCAGAAAAGGACGAAAAAAGGACCAACGTTTTTTTCGTCCTTCTTGCAGCACAAAAGTAATTTTCTATAAGCGTCCTCTTAATAATCTTTTTCAGTGAAAGAGGATGGGGCGCCGCCCTTCAGGAAGAACGAAAAGAACCTTCACTCTTTTTTTTATTGTTTTCTGGGAGAGGTATACATATATCTGTACCAATTGTGAATAATCAGATTATTCAATTAACTGACTTCGATCATTTATTCAAAATTGGTACGGATATACGAGTGTGGGAAAACAGCAAAGAAGCTACAATTCTACACTGTTTTCTGTAAATCATACTTTTAATGGGGAAATAAATTACTACAATTGAAAACAAGAAATTATATTTTGAATACATTTATGTTTACACGAATAAAAGAAAGTAAATAATCCAGGTGCAAAATTCAAGATATATAGGTACTTGTGGAAGGGTGGCGCTTTATGCAATCATCATTCGCTGGTAGACATACTGTGGATAAATAAAATGCCATCTATATTATCCTCATTCAACTTGGTTCGCCGATTTTCTAAAGCCCGACCTGCTGTGCTGAGAGCTCTCTCGCTGGGAGCACTGGTGCCAGGAATAGATAGCACATGTCGTGCCATCTTACTAAGTTGAGGAAATACCGACTCATTCATTCTCCACCACTTGAACCCATAAGGCACAGGAGTACTACTTTAATTCTAATTGTACTGCAGTTTCTTCTGCCTCAGTACTGCTAACGGGAATGACTTTCCATTGGTCTATAAAATCATTAAGAGGCACTTCATCGCTCACAATACTCAGGAGATGACAGCTCCTCTTTCGGGAAAGTTTCGCAGTATTTTACAGTTTTCTCCCTTTGTTCCGGGGGTAAGCATCTTAATTGCCTATATTTTGGCCATAAAAATAGTACAACTTTGTGATGAATTTCAAATTTAAGTTTTGATTGTAGTCCTGTCAATATTCGTTCAGAAATTATTTTTACTTCACGCTGCCAGCTGACATTATCTTCCTCAAGATCTAAATTTGTTTCAGCTATGTTAGTGACAGTCACCTTTAAAGCTTCAATTTGCAGTATAACATTATTACTAGTGGGAAATTTCTCTTGCTTCACCGTGTCGGATGATACTTTTAGCGGTTTTAATAGATTAATTAATACTATCACGAGAAAAATCCATTAAAACTTAAGGCAAACTGATCTGATACAAGGATTCCATATTTTAATGTTAAATACATATACATAAATAGATATATTGTAAGGATATTTATCATAGCACACTTTATGTGATTTATATATACTAAATATACATAAATTTTACCTTCTAATAACGAAATTGTGATACCATCTAACCGTGATTCTGAACGTTGATTGTGAAAAATTTGTTGTACTGTATACTGTCCAGATAATTACTCTTCCATTAAAGGTGAGAAGGCCGAAACTGTATTTATACTTATTTGTAATAAGCCAATCCCCGTAGATTTGCTACCCTAAGAAATATATCCATTTCTTGCAATGCACAACATTGTCTTTCATTACATGTTTGTTTGAAGCAGATTATTGTTACCCTGCTCAGGTACCTCTGAATCTGATCTGATACTACATGTACAGGTATATTGTTGTACCTGCACTTGCAGCCACAGGCAAGCAACGTCATATTAACTGTACCTGTTCATAACTTGAGTACTTGAACCTGCAGCTGCAGTACAGGTAACAATACGTGACTTACCTGTGGCTGCAAGTGCAGGTACAACAATATTCCTGTACTTGTAGTATCAGATCAGATTCACAGGTACCTGTGCTGGGCCACAGGTACCCATGCAGTACTCTCCGCACGATAGCTTGGGAACGCGTATATTTAAAGAGCTGAAAATTTGCACACGGACTTTAAAAAACAAGTAAATTTAAGTTCGAAAATGGGACAAATCGGGTAACACTTTCCTAGGGTTGCCATACACAAATTTCGTTTTTTACTGTATATTTGCACACTGCCTGAGAGCGCGTCAACGTAGAGAACTGAAATTTTGTACACAGTATTTTAATGAAAATATTAAATATAATTTCAAAAATGGACTAAATTGGACAACGGATTCTTGTTGTTGCCATATAAAAATTTAATATTTGGGCTTATACTGTGAAAACGATCAGTCCTAGATGTTTTAATTGCACTGAAAAGTTCTTCAGAATATGAAATCCTATAAAATTGGTCAGCATCATTTATATTTCCAACGAACCGTTCTAGAAATATGCGAAAAACCACTTCAAAAATCAAACTTGTGCAGATAGGTGACCATACGAAATCACGTACGGGTATTCATCTACAGCATCATAAGAATTGGTCTTATACCAATTGTAGCTTTTTTACTTGTTTTTCTTATAAAAGGCATTCTGTATATAACTTTCTCTGAAATAATGTAAAGACCGTTCCTCTGTGATAAAGCTATATGGCAAAATATAAAATTGTATTTCTAATTCTTAGAAGATTTATTTATGTTTCTAATTGTAAGAGAGATTTAATTTAGTTCATTCACATCGTTTTCTTTTACTGTTTTTTTCTAAACTGACTAATTTTTTAATAAATAAATAAAAAAAGACACTATGCATAACAATTTCAACCAATTTCATTAGTAAGTAAAACAGCAAAATTTTTGGCAACAATGTCCGGGTTTCAAGCTAAAATGTCCGGAGCTTTCGAACTTATTGTCCTAGTTTAATTATTTTACAGATGGCAGCCCTAGGCCTTCCTATGAGCATTCAGTTAACTTCATTGATGAAACTGCTCGCTATATATATTGCACCAGCAATAACTAAATATTTTTTCCTTCGATTGACATTTCTACTATGACAATTTAAATTAATTTTCGTAATTTATTGAATTTCAAATGAAGTTTGTATTTTGTTGATTTTAAAGCCCATATGCAAAATCCTTTCGCCTCAATGCACTTGTAGCGGTTATCGTATTTTTTAGTCGAGCAAGGTAGGTAAAATTATAGTAGCAATCTGATTTTGACTCTCAATTATGAAACCATCATGACACTCATTGATATGCTCATTTATAGCCTCAACAGGACACTTATTGATTTATTCGTTTCTAAGCTCATCGTAATACTCACTGATATGCTCATTAATAAGTTCATCTTGACACTCATTATATACCTACTCATCGACGTGTTTCACTAATATTGTAATATGCACAAAAGAGAAGCAACGTGTACATTTCTACATGTACACTATTTGTGATCAAGTGAATAAATCATTTTTTCAAAGTTTTGATTCTAATGCGAACAAATTTCATCCTGTGGTAGCCAATGCTCATCAGTTTTCAAAATGTTAGTACCGGTGCGGGTGGGTCCATGCAACATTTTCCTACATGTTCAGGTCGAATTTACGTCTATTCCACGTAAATTAGGGCAACGACTAATTGTGGTCAAGTTGAAATTACCTAATATTTATCGACAAAACTTCAATTAGTAAGTTGCGGAAACATTAAAAAACGTGCAGAATTTAAAGCCAGATTTGCCATAAAGGTGTTGTATTTCGGAATGTATCCAATCATTTTATATAAGTCATTTTTAAAGCATTATAAAAGAAATTTTGAAAATTTTCGTATTTTTGTATCTAACAAATATAAAAATGTAAATCTGAATGTATGAAAACTGAGAGAGTGTGGTCCGAAACTAGCTGTTCACGATATCATGGTAATACGGCTTCCGAAAGCGAAGAAGAAGAAGAAGTTGCTTCCCAAAAACTCTTTGAATCACCCGTAAAATTTTCTTACAATAGTCTGCCTAAGGACAATTTTACCCGAAAGGTCGTATCTATCTGCAATGTCAGATAAAAAAATTGATCACTAATTCAATATACATGATCTCGAAAGACAATATAAAGGGTGTCTTTCGTTTTTGTTTGTACCGTTACGGGCCAAACACAGCTCCGGGAGAGACATGACAGATGTCAAAAGGTTTGCTGCCTTTTTTAGTTTAGTGGCGATGGATCGTTTCACGGGACCACAGCCAGGGGCGGATCCAGGATTCTTGTGAGGAGGGGCGCAACTATGGTTTAAAAGCATCATAAGCTAGAAACAGATCAAAAGTTCGAAGACACTCGCCACCACTCGCAAATATCAAATGGGCAAAATATATCATTTAGATGGAAAATTCGGGTAGAACAAATAAGCTACCACTCTCAACGAAGAAAGTTACTCAATGTTATACTTTTGCCATCTGCGAAACTCAAACGAGGTGTTAAATTATTTATTTTGTTTTGGTTTGTAAATGGTGGGAGTGTAACTCTTCCGAATCAAAAATTTCGGTTAGTAAAAATAGCAAAATACATTTTGTTCAAATTCAAATTGTAACTATGCAAATTATAGGAATTAAAGCGCTATGTACTTTACGTCTATTTAAAATAGTAGTCACAGTACAGATACAATGCAGGCCTTGTACGTATATAGCTTCATAGAAAAGTTATGAATGTTTGTCTAATAAGCCAAGCTCAGAAGATACCCTATGATGCAAAAGCACAGCATGGTAGGATGGACATAGGGAAAGGAGCGAAAGGCATCGACCATTGAGGTGGGAGTGAGTCGATATGACAAGTTATTGACAAATCGCCAATGAGCTTGAAGGCTGTAAAATCTAAAGCTTTGCGACCAGTTTCGGCCCGGATAAGGGAATTATATTGAATTCTAGGTCTGATGTGGGACTTGTAGAGGGGATTCGATAGGCTGAAACATTTCTTATACTTTACTTGAAATGCAAGACATTTCGATGCTTCTTTGGCAACAGAAAAGAAGTGATCTGTCCAGCTTAACTTACAGGCAATATTAATTTCAAGAATGCATAATAACGGTGTACTGTAAATCAGTGCTCCATCAAAAGGAATGAGACTGGAAGAGTTATGATCCTATTTTAAAGCGATGAGACAGCTTTGAGATTTAGATACCTTGAATTCGACGTGTTTCCCCTTACTTCAAGCGAGGATTTTATCACGGTCGTGAATCAATCATTTAATCATGCAAACTCGATTAACAGATGTGACCTTCCCTCTGTAGTCCCTAAGAGTGTCAAAGCAGTATGCTAAATCAGGGGTACTGTAATTGACAAAACTATGGATAGGATTAAAAGTAATGGAAAGCAGATCGTTAAAGAAAATTAAACAGAGGGATGGCAAGAGCCCTGAGATCATCGGTATTTATAGGGTGTTGTTCTGGTCAAACGCCATCTAGTACAACTGGTATTAGGCGATCACATAAGAATTAAAAGTGCTGGATACCAGACTATATCAAAGGCCTTTGAAATATCTAGACCAGTGATTTTGGCTTCACCAAAATCGTGGAGACTACGGTTCCAACGTTCCGTAAGAAAAGTCAATAAGTTACCAGGCGAGAGTCGAGATTCAAAAACCGTTCAAAGAAAGAGTCGAAGGGACTGCAGTTGGTTGGGAAATTTTCCTGTCGAAAAAGACAGTACAATAATTTGCGTCAAGGTTTAGCCAAGGATGAGGCACAGCTTTTAATTAACAAGGGTGAGAAACCATCAGGACCTACGGCTTTAAAGGCGCTGATCATCTTAAAGACCTTGAATATGTGATGTGTATTGGCTCTTGTATACATCCACACGAGAGATGCCAAATAGGTTTCTGTGAAGTGAATGTAAACGAGAATTTGAAGCAAATCTAACAGCCAAAATATTAGCTTTATCCAGTGAGTCCACAATCACTTCACCATTGTTAAGTAGTGAAAGTATAGACAAACCAGTAATTGGCGAAGTTGTTCCTGATGGTTTTGAGCAGGTGCCAGAAGCCTTTTCTATCCTTGAGGCTTGCCAAGATTTTTGGTCAAACATTCTGAAAAAAAAAGGAATTTTTCTCTCCGGATAATGGACTTGCGTGCAGTCTTGTAGACTAGATTTTGTTATTGTTGAGACTTGCTGTAGGAATAAGGAATGTATTCATGCATGCCAAGACTAGGAATGTCACTAAATTCCAATGTACATTCATCAACATACCTCAAAGCAAAACATACGGATCAACAAATTTCTCTAAGATACTGATTGAGTGTTTCCAAATAAGTATTTATATTTTGTTTTTACTTAATATTTGAGCTAAGTATTTTATTAAAACTATTGCATTTTACGAAATAATAAAAAAAATATTCTAATATAAGCCGAGAAAAGCCGCGTTCGTGTACAGGATTTTTACTGGTATCAGGATTTCCTGTTTTTTCTATAGGCTTCGACAGCCACGACCTGAAGTGGAGCGAATGCTAAGACTGCGTTCTTAAACATATCAAATTGAACGCTTCCAAAAATTTTTATATGCTTTACAAAAGGGGCAGTAGAATAGAATTTGTTAAAAAAACTTCAGAAGATCTATTGCAATTTTTTTTCAGTGATTATTTCGCGAATCCAAAGATGGTTACTGTTCATAGCGAATTTAGTGATGTTGTTTCACACGGGAAATTATTATAGATAATCTCGATTGGAAAAATTATTTGCGTATATATAACCTATGTGTATTATTATTATTAAATAACAATTCCGAAAGTTTTTGGAGCTGCCCAATGATTTAAAAGCAACGATAATATCTTGACGTCCTCTGAAAATTACAAAAAAAAAGAATTATTGACGGAAAACTGTGTTCTTTCAAAACTGTGCATGGGAAAAGCATTAGTATTCCATATTTTTTATACATATTTAGATGATTGTGAGATAAACAACTCTCTTGGTACCTCAGCTCAAGCTGGCACAAAAGCTCCAATTTTATTTTTCGCCTGATGAACGCAATATTTGACATTTTCTCAGAGTTGATGACTGTCGGATTGTGTTCAAAGCTGCTGATAATGCAGTTTGGTGGAAAAAGGGATAAAGTTTTGAAAAAATTATAAGTGAAGTATTTTTTAGGAAATCTGGACAGTTAGTCACCGTTTTGCATCATTCATTTATGGGTGTATAGGAAGATTCCTACAGGTCTTAAGCGGAAATATACCAAAATAATAAATAAATATACCAAAATCATAAACACCCTATCCCTCCTAAACGTTCTCTTTCAGCTCCTAAAGTTTGAACCATCAGTTGTGGACTGCCCTGTACTGCTTTCTCTTTCCGTTTAAGCATGCAAATTTCATTAGCATCCAGATATCGCCGGAGTCCTTTTATTAATAATAATATACATTTTTGATGCTGCAAACATAGTAAAATTCGGTATCACCTAAAATAGAAAATTGGTAAGTCGTAACCCCCGGAATATACAAGCCATTTATGACTTGAATGCGAAGATAGTGGACTGGCAGCGGCCGACATTATACACTTCTTGCTTTATCTTACTGCTGGTGTTGTTCACATTAAGGTAGCTTGAGTTTCAACGTTTTAAATTTTTTTCCCCCAACAATTTCTTTTCAAATCTGGACTTTGCTAACGAAATTTTCCAGGACATGGTGTAAGTCCTATTTGCTCTTAATAAAATATTTGCAAGAAAACTGAATCTGATATTAATTACCCCGGCTCTGATGATTTTTCCAACATACACTATTAATCAAGATACTTTTTGGAAGACTTCGATCACAAAGAAATGAAATTTTTTTCTTGTACTGAAAATTTCCTAATGATATAATTGTATACATTTTTAGAATAATTTAAGACTAGAAATGAAAAAAATAATAAATATGAAAATCACTTTTTGAAAAAAGCGTTGCTTCAAAATCTCCACTAAAAAATAGAAAATAATTACTCCCTTCACTTAGTGAGTACCTACACCGTAAAAGTTCTCTAGAGCCTTCATTTGATATTGAATTAAATATTGAAATTATATTAAATTTGTGTATAAAATTTTAAAAGTACGCAAAGATAGCAAATTCAGAGTTAATGTAATTTAACTAAATATTTGGATAAACATTAGGAGCTCCAAATTTAATTTTTTTACACTGTAATGTTAACATTACAACTGCTCAGACTTGCTTTCTACCTTGCAAATTTTAAATTTTGTACAAAAACTGTAATAAACAATAATTTCAATATTTAATTAAATGCAAAATGAAGGAAAACTGTAAGAACTTTTGTGATTTTATCCATTAAGTCAAGGGAGAAATTATTTTAAATTTTTCGTGCGCATTTACAAGCAGTCGTTTTAAAAATATTATTTTTATATATTATTTTCCATTTCATTTGAATAGAGTATCAATTTTGAATTTTATTATGGCTCTATTGGACGGAGGGGGGGGGGGCAAGTATATAAATGAGTTTAGTTCCGGTGCTAGAACAAAAATCATCATCATATTCATCGAACCATTTATCACGCGGAAAAAAATTTCATCAGGACGTTCATCTGAGTATTCATCGGAAATTCATTGAAGAGCTCAGCAGGATTTGTTTACCAACGAGTCCGTATTTATATACATACTACGATTCACTATGAAGCTATTCATGTACATAATGCAAATATAATTTCAATTTTATTTTGGAGGAGTCAGTACTCAGCAATAGTTTCAATTTAGATACCAGCGAACCTATAGGTAATAATATTTACTATAAGTAGGTTTATGTCCTGAAAGTGAGAAAATTCATATTAAATTAGCCTACATCTAGACCACAGAGCACACTAGAGACATCTACCGTAAAAGACAGAACCCAACATCCGACGAAAAATGATAATTTGCAGTTCACATAAATTGAAAATTTTTAACGACAATTAACTCTCTTAAATTTTTTCTGCCCATAATTCTTAAACAAACTATTTTGCTTTGTATTTCAACCACTTTCAACGAAATATTTCCAAGTCGGTGAAATATCGGGAGAAAAAACAAGTACTATTAGAGTTAAATCATTAAAAAAAAAAACGTCACTAAAAATGAAAAAAACTCAACGTTCTTTGCTAGATCTAAGCTTTATCTTCCCAAAATAGTCACAATCTAAAGAAATGAGAATACCTACTAACAGGAATTTTATTTAAAAAACTTCAGTTTTTACCATTTTGTACAAGTTTCCGAGCTAATACCTCCATTCTAATACACTTTTTTTTAATTTTTGCCGACGTTATTTACTAGACTTCGTCATTACCGTCAATTTAAGATATAAATCATTATTCTGTTACAAATAGTTTGCCACAAATTTGCATTGAAAATGTATGAAACTTGCAAGTCTTGGTACTGACTCCTCTTAAGGAGTGATTATATTTTTTGCTCCTGGATACTGTTTTAAAATTTTATTTCAAAATTTATAATTAATTTGATTCTAATTTGCCTAAATGTATGATATTGAATGTGAGAATTATCTAATATCTATGATTAGAATATTCTCAAAATGTTAAATTAGAATGGCTACGAATGGCTAAAGCTGTACTAAATCATTTACTTTTTGTTTGACTTAAGAATTTTACTCTACAAATATCTAGAACTTTCCAGATAGCATCAAAATCTCTTGAAACTCTATTGATGGTAGCTACTAAGTTTTTTACCTTCGAAAGATGAGATATTCGAAAATCGTTCGTCGAAAGCATTATTTAAAGTTATAGGAATTTTTGAATTTTGTAAATTTCTTAGATGAACGACAAAAGCGAAATATTTTGCACTGTAAACCATATTGTTTAATAAATTATTTATACGTTATCTCATGCTTCGTCTCGAACACCTTTAACAAGTTTTTCTTATTGGCCAAGGGCCAACTAAATATGCGAAGTCCCTACTTACCATTACAATGCTGCATGTGAACAATGTCCTTGTCCGCTGAAATAAAATAGACTATGTATATATGTAGTAGTCTGTCTGCACTGAACTATTTCACACATTCCATTCCATAGGTAACCAACGAAAAATTCAAACCGAGTGGCTCCAGCAGAAGTCAAATATTACTCCAGAAAAATTCCACTTGTTTTACATTAGCCTATAAGTGAAGATGAACATTCAATGCGAAGTATTCGCCCTTCGCGAGACATGCATACTCGTAGTATGTATGCCTTGCCTTGTTCACCTGGCTCAAAAGCTTCAAAAGGTATGGAGAAAATTGTGAAATTACCTGCCGAGGATTCAGGAAGAATTTTCCCAGCATACAGCAACTATGTGAACAGAATAATAAATTTTTGCCAAAATTCATACATTACTCAGAACAATGCCCGTCTGTGGGTTAATTTGAATTTTTATTTTGAATTATTTGTGCAATTAATTCCAGTCTATTTCATTTGGCTTTAAATCAGAATGAGTTTGTAAAGTGCATGCTAACAGGATACTAACTATTTCTAAGTGCAGTTATTAGTAAGTTGTAATTCGCTAGGTCCATTCTGCCGTTGTTTTATTTTTTACATGGTCTATTCGACATGAATTCATATAAAATGCAATGGAGATGTGCATTAATTTGCATAAATTTAAGAGAAAAAAAAATTACGATATTGTGTTTCCAGTGAGCCGTGGGTACTTATACACTGATTACCTTGCAAGTTTCAGGTTATTAGTTAATTGAGTTTTTTCTCACCGTTTAAATCATTGTCTTTCAATAGAGGACGATATTTACTTTTATTAGAGTAACTAACCACGCGAACTCATTTACGAAAATTCACTCATGACTTTATTGGTAGCGAGTAGGATGAAACTTATTGCAGACGAGCAGACTAGAAGCGATAACTCTTCTGAATCCCCAGATTACAAGCGAGTGCATCTTGTGTTTTATTTCTATATATGAATGATCTTTCGTAACAGTTGGTTAGTTGGTTATTAGATCTACCACAAATAGCAAGCTAATACCACAATTTCGCACATTTTTGTTGTATTATCTAACGTCTTGGAAGAGAATGTACTTTTACTGGTTGAATGTAATTAAGATTAAGATATATGCCCTGGAGCAAATTCTGTATGAAATGGAGCAATAAAAGCTTCAAACTTAAAACTTAAAACTTATCAAAGGGTGTCATATTCCCGGTTCAGTTAACCTGAACCATTTTGGACTGTTCACATCTACCCTAATCTTGCGTTTCTAATTCTCGACTCTATTTCTTTTGTTGTTATTCTCCTGCGGTTTGGTTAAGTTACCTGGATTTACGAGATTGATGGAGCCAGCTTTTGACGGAACCCAGGGCAGATATATATTCTACCATGCAGTCTTGAGAAGCTTATTTCCTGAATTAAGTACCTCCACAGGCTGACCATTTTTATACCCTAGATGAAATCTATAGGGTACACTAAGTTTGTCATTCCGTTTGTAACACCTAGAAATAATTATGGTAGAGCAAAATGGATTAGACACCCACGCGTAATATTAAAAGTTGTTTTGATTTTTCCATGTCCGTCCGCCCCTGCCCATCCTCACGATAACTCAAGAGACCGTGTACTTATAGTGCTGAAATTAAAAAAAAAAGTATAATTAATTTCGAAAATGGGCTAAATCGGGCAACCCCTTCTTTATGTTGCCATATTAATAATTGGAATTTTTACCTATATTGTGAGAACGATAAATCCTAGACGTTTTTATTGTACTAAAAATAAGAATTCCTATGAAATTGATTAAAATCGTTATTATTGTCCCACGAACCGTTCTAGAAATATATGCGAAAACCCACTACAACGATCAAACTTGCACGGATTGGTGGTGGTGGTCTTAGACCAATTCTAGCTTTTTTACTTGTTTTTTTATTTTTTGTTTTTTTTTTGTTTTAGATACATCTAAGAAAAGTTGAAGTTCAATTTAAGTTCGTCTTCTTCAAATTCACAGAAGTAACGTGAGAGACTAAGGTCTAAATCGCTTTACAGAACAATTTTCAATCTGGCACTATGGATGATGACTTCTTTTTATTGCGCCAATAGAAAGATTAAAGCGCTTGTCGAAGAAATTTACTTGTAATGAGTAATAGTTTTCTGGAAAAAGAAAGTAATTGTGAATATTTCACCATAATTTCGAACTATTTCCGCATTTTCTTAAACTCTCTACTACTCTAGCATTTTTATTTTTTTTTTTTACCTCCAATTTTTCATTCCCTAATTGTGAAAAATAGAACACAGCTCCCTTCACATTGCAGCGAAAGCTTTACTCTTTCTATTTTCGATTCAAAATTGACAAATGGAGGTAGAAACACATGTGTGATGATGTTTTTATGTAGTCCAACAAATAAATGTAATGTAGCTGAAAGAAATTGAATTATTATATTAAATTCAGAAGTTTAATCAGCACTTGAATTTGTTATTCATTAGAAAATCATATTCATAATTCGCAGGGGAAAGAAACGTCACGCTTAAAAAAAATTTTCATCTTGAGCGAAAGCTGTACTCTCATTTCACAGCGAATCGGGTAGAAATGTTGGAATATTCACAATTACTATCTTTTTCCATAAAATTATCATTTCGACCTGTAAATAGTCGTTAGAATTATGGTCACCAGAACCGTTGAATATTTTATATAAATGCTAAAGGCTTTCAAACGGCATGTTTTTCATACATATGCAAGTAAAGAAAAGTCTTAGCGCCACGGCCTATAGTAAAAAAGGCAATGTCTTAACCCAATTTTTTGTTATCATATAAATTTAATGAAATTTGGTGAAGGACTTGAGACATTGAAAAAGATTTTTCAGGCAAAGCGAATTTTTTTATCAAATTCTTCGATTAAGGAACAAATCAGATTTTCGTTGGGAAGTTAAAATCCCTATTTGTCCAATACTAACTTGGAAAATTCTTCATCTGAGCCCTTGTTCTATGGAATTTAGCTGAATAGTTATCCTGCTGAAATTTTTTAGATTTTGCAAATTCTGTTGACGTATATCGGTAGCTTCTTCCAAAGACATTTTTAAAGCTATTTTTGGCTTAGCATAAATTTTACGACAATCCCCATCTTGTAGTCATGTTGCGGTAATAATCCAGGTTGATCCACTTCCTAAAATGGATAGCCACTCGATAACTGGCAGCACCATTCTCTCGAAGAATCCAATCCATTCATGTATTTCTCGTGTATTCGCTAATCAAGTAAACATTGGAATCGGCATTTTTGTTGTTCTTGTCTTATCTTCTTTCTAATAGTTCAAACGGAATATTATTGATAACAGTAGTCAACTTAGAGAATTGTGCCGGCATACATATGTATTATCAAGCATGTTTCTTCCTTAGATCATTATAACAAAAATGATAGGCTATGAGGAAGAAAAACTTAAGCATTTTTCTGCATGCAGTAAAACCGCATCGATGTAATCGTTTTAGTCATGGATGTAGTAAACTACGATATTTTCACGCCTCGCGAATAATTTAGTGGTTGAAACTTTATTAAGTATTGAAGACATTCAATAGAAGAGATCCCATTATATCACAACATTTCAAAATTAATTTTTAAGGTTATAATTGTGTAATATTTTTATAACTTTTTACATTTTTACGAATTTTCTCAGTGCCCCGTTTATTTTCTGATGGCGTTGCCTTTGTATAGCTACTGTAACTTAAGGCGCTAACGACAATTCAATTTTAAACAAACAAACCGGCATTGGAAAATGTTAAATTTGTCTACCACGGCTGTTTATTTTTATAAATATTTCACTCTTATTTTATGTAGAACAATATAATTTATTATTGAAAAAATTAAACTTGCCTGAAAAATGATTTCCTAAAAAAATATCTCCGGTTATTTCTGCAGCACAGTAGAGCGCACTTCATTCCGATAATTGAAGACTCCGGAGTCTCGATTCTATGAAGTCCCGTTCACAAAACAATATTTGAGTATAATATAGCACTTCTATTAAGTATATAATCACTTATAATCACTTTTATATCACAAATTCACTAAATGTAACACGAACTTGCCTTTGATAAAATCTGAAATGTCAAAAATAAATCAGAATAGTCAAACTGAAGAATAACCTTAGAGTAACAAGGCGATAGCCTACTTGTCATTTTGCCTCCGTGCTAAAAAAAATGCTTATCACATGTACAGGAATTTTACACAGCATAGCCTATCCTTTTCGTTACATGATCTAAGGTTTCTTCATGTCACAGTGACTTTTAAATTTCTTGTTAGTAGTTCTTATTAGATTTTTTAGATATTTGGACATATAGAAATTGTCGAAATAAATTGCATTCACCCTAGAATTCATCTGGAGTAGTTCAAGGATAATCAAAGCTCTTGGTTCTTTGGTATTCTTATAAGTGAAGGTGTTCCTGGATATGACATCACAGAAAAAGATAGCTATCTATCAAATGTCAGAGGGTAGCGAACCAATCAGTCGGATCATACGCGTTGTTGCAACAACTCATCTCATGAAAACAATAAATAAAAAATGAAAAGCCATAAAATTAATTCCTCGATAAACACAAATTATCTAATCGATTCATCTGACCCGAATCGATCGAAAGAAAAACGCTTTATTAACATCCACTACTTTGGCTTAACAAATTCTTTCAGCTGTTCGTTTTTTTGTTAAGTGTTCAGCTGAAAGAGGGGCCAGTTCACACAATTCTCTCAAAAATAATACAATCAAAAGAAAGTAGCAAAAAGTTTACATTGTCGACTGAAAATAACTATTTTAGCCAACTCTGTAGGGATTTTTTTAGGGACCTTGCAAGGGATCCGCAGTGTTAGTGAATTTTTGATGGCCGCAGAAGATTTTAAGTTAAGTCAAAATTTAAAATTACGTCATGCTGTTGCCTCAGCTATATGTGCATGTATCTTGAAAAAAGGAGAACTTATGTTTTTTTTTAAATATCTCGCTCCTCGTTTGAAAAACCATATACTATTTGCTCTAAAATATCCTCCATAAAAAAAATTTTTAGTATGTTCCTAAAGTCGCACCATAAATGGACTGCTAAATTGTAACTCTATTCCACACCACGATTGAGTTATAATTGCACGCATTTCCATAAGTAGCCTTAACCTTTGTTTCATAGATGCGGGCTTTCAAAAAAATATTCCTCTCAATACCGTAAAGTCCACTCATAAAAACCATTTCTTAAATGTTTAAAAAACTTTTGGCAAACATTCACCAAATATTTGATAAGCTTTTAGCAAACATTTTCCAAATGTTTGACAAAACTTTTCACAAACATTTGTCAAACTGTTGTAAAACATTTGTCAAGCATTTGTGGAATGTTTGATGGGTGTGGATATAAATCTTATAGTTATAGATTCTTAAAAAAGTTTCAATTTAATCGAAACATAAAGACGTTTGTCAAAGCTTTGACAATACTTTCAGTCTGTTCTCAATAGCTGTACATAGTCAAATTTCATTTTAATTTTTTTTAATAATAAATCTTAATCATGATTGAGAACTGGGGATAGGATAAATAGAATAGAATTCTTAGATTCTTGCGAAATTTCGAAAATCGGAAAGATCGTCAATTTATAATTCAATAAATCACGAATCTTCTGTCTACCATCTCCTTTTCGAAAATTTTCCTGTAGAGTTACTGCAAGTACGATGAAAGATGCTGCAGTGCATGTTAATTCATTCGGTGAATACATGGTAAAACATTTTTCACACAAATATCCTACAAGATGTTTGACAAATATTAGACAAACATTTTGACAAACATATGATACATATTTATCAAACATTTGTCAACTGCCTATAAATTGTATGTCAGATGTTGGACAATGTTTTTTTTACTAATGTGTACTCTGTGTGGATGCACCTTTATGCAAATGACATGTCTAGATCAAAAAGTGAATTTTGTTATCCTTGCAGTTATCCTGTGTGGTTTGCAGGATAATATAGGTACGTAATTGCGTACAAAATTTAGTTTACAATAAAATACAAAGGAGAACTGAAAGAGTATAAATGATCTGTTGGTAAAAATAATGACAAGATAAGACAAGACAATTTAAATAGCAAAAAGAATATATTATATAGAGGTATACATATATCTGTGCTCCAACAAAAACTCGATCCTTATTTTCTGATAGTTTCTATAAGGCAATTGTTGTTTTTATTTAGACACAGATGAACGTTGCACTTTGCACTGTTCTTTTTTACAACTTGTTTCAAAGCCGTCGTGATCTGAAAGCGGTTCAACGAGATTAAATCTTCTGCTTTCTACTATTGTAAATTTCTGCAGTAATTGTCAATTTTCGGGTTATTTGTTCAAATATGATGGACGACCTCTTTTACTAAGGGCGATTATGTTTATATCTATCAATGCCCAACAAATGTCGGCTTGAAATTCTAGGAGCTGCATTGTGTCTTTTCCAGCTACATACAATCGCCATATTTGTAAAGTAGAAAATAATTCTTAACTATAATTTTCGAGATGTTATGAAGATTCAATAATAAGCAACCATGATTCTCATTCCATGATTATAGAGCTTTACAATTTCTGGTTGCAATAATTCCCTATATATTTTTTTGTTTTTACTTTGTTTCATCTCTTCTCTCTAGTTTTTCAGTTGAACCAGGGCCTCGTCTTTTTATACCCTAGATGAAATAATAGGATATACATACTAAGTTTGTCATTCCATTTGTAACGAATAGAAATAACGCTGGTAGAGCAAAATGGGTTCGACACCCACTCATAATATCAAAAGTTATATTGATTTTTGCATGTTCGTCCGTC
The DNA here is from genome assembly GCA_963930735.1 of Dioctria linearis. Classification (NCBI taxonomy): domain Eukaryota; kingdom Metazoa; phylum Arthropoda; class Insecta; order Diptera; family Asilidae; genus Dioctria; species Dioctria linearis. The sequence goes on from OZ005741.1 coordinate 257,138,436, forward strand.
CTTCCGTCTGTCCGTCCGTCTGTCCGTCCCTCCGTCCGTCTTTCTGAACGTCCGCGCGATAGCTCAAGAACGCATTTACTGACTATGCTGAACTTTAGCGTACGGGCTTTTCAAAATAGAAGTAAATTTACGTTCGAAAAGACGACCAATCGGCTAACTCTTTCGTAGGGTTGCCATATAACAATTTCGTTTTTCACTATATATTTGGGCACTACCTGAGAGCGCGTCGACGTAGGGATCTGAAATTTTGTACACGGTTTTATTTATAGCAATAGAACTAAATCGGGCAATCTTGGTGTTGCCATATAAAAATTTCGTATTTTTACGTGTACTGTAAGAATAACCTTTTAGAAATATATGTGAAAAGCCATTTCAAAAATGAAACTTGCACCGATGGGTGACCATACGAAATTTCATACGGGCATTTATCTAGGGTCTTAGACCAATTCTAGCTTTTTTTCTTGTCATATCTATTATGTCGGTCACGAGCATTAGTTTATGAAACCTATAAATTTTTATATTACATACCAGCAGCATTGATATGTTTTTCTTTTGGTATTTCAAACAAGTTATATTTACTAAAAGAATAGTCTAAGAATAATGTATATCTAGGTTGTGTTAACCGGTTTGATAAGTGAAGAGCATTTGACCAAATTTAAAAACATTATATGGACAGAGTTCCGTAGCTCCGCCTTGATATAATATAAAATTATATGGTTACGCACTTTTACCGCAAATCAAAAACATTATTTTATTCAATAGGGGCTCGGGTTCCTTATAAATTTGTAACAAAAGCAGACAAATAATGCAATAAATAACTATAGACAAAATACGATTTAAATAATCTAAAATCTTTCCTGCGACAGATATTATTTGTTCATCAAATGAAACCACTTCTTCCAGCGGAATTTTTTGATAGCGATTTTGAATAGATTTTATTAACGGTCTTGCGCTTAGATAAGATTGCTCAGCTTATGAATCGTTACTTCGATAAAACTCAATTCCACTTTCTGTATATATTACGGAATCAAAAAGACCCTAGAAAAGTTTCCACTCTCATAGCTTTTATTTGGTTTATAAGCTACTACAGACCTACATGACCTTTACCGATGTATACAGAAGATATAAGAACATGTTCCTCTAGAAAAAATTCATCATACTTATCAGAATCATCCATGATAAGAAAAACCTCGACATATTTTGCAGATAGTCCTTTTCCTTTGTCATTATTCCTAACGAAATAAAATCTCGGTCTGTTTGTACACAATTACGCACATGTACGCAATTAAGTAGATTTATATTGACTAGTATCATAGATGATACACTAACTAGATATGGCATGGTATACCAGAACAGAGTATACAGATTGTGAAATTGGTTGTTTGTTTGATTTTTTTAAAGCGTACCGAGCGCAAATGTTTCTTCAACAACAGTTTTCTATACATTTGATCGACCTCCTAACGGTAAATGCGAGAAAATATTAATCACTTGACGCGTACTAATCAGATCAAATATTGTGGTGGAATGGACCACGCAGCCTTATAAAATTTTTATATCCTGCTTTGGTATTGCATGCGACATCTAGTTCTTGTGCCATCTATGCTAGTATGTAGGTATGCAATTGTCTACACGGTTATTTCGAACTAATATGCAAATATTATTACGTACACTTCGAGATTAAATTAAATACTTATAAAAAGACACAAAAGTGAAATTCATTTGATCAAAAACTGCATAGTGTTGGACGAATCCTAAAACCTCGTAAGTGCCAAATCTCAAATTATACAAGAGGGTGAAGGAAGTGTATAACTTTACAACTTCCTTACTGCAGTAGCAAGTTATCTTATATTAGGCAACGTCGGAAATCAATGAGTAAAATGCTTTTATTCCTAGTGGATGTTATTCGTCGGACTAATCCTAAAACTTCGCGTAACTAAATTGCTCCATTGGCAGTTAAGAGCTTTTAGGATTAAGGCGAATCAATTAAATAACAATATTAGTCTTCATGGAATTTATTTAATAATATTTAGTACATCGTTTTTTGAAAACATTCCATCTTCATTATATTTATCAGTTAAAAAATTAAATTGTTTCCTTTTCCAGAGATAATTCTAAATCCTGTAAACGTTGGAACTTTACCTTTTTAATCTTTAGTCACTCTAGGTAGTGTAGGTGTTAGTGGTGTTAGATTTTTTATGGAGGCTCTTCATATTCATCGTGAATATTTGGTTTGCAGAAATTTTTTCCATCTGGACTTTATTTCAGTGCACGAATGTATGTATATCACTGAATCTCTGAATGGTTTGAGTAGGTGTATGGAACTACGTATCATTTCGAAAATAAAAATATACATAAGTACAAATATATTGTTAAGGTAAATATATAAATATAATTATAAATATATCAATATCTTAGCAGAATGAAAAGTTGTGTGCGCGGGTGGTACACGACTCTCTACCATCACGGGTGCATTTCATACTGGACATAATATACATATATGAATATCTCAGATGTATTTTCCACTTATGAAACAGAGATTTAGTATGAAAACAGTATATATTTTTAGAACGGTCTTTGTTTGTTCCTGGTGTATTCAGGGGGTTCAAATTATGTATGTAGATATAGCCGGCTCGAATAGATTTATGAAACTGAAGCCCAGCAACATTTTTAAAATAATCGTGAAACAAGTATGATACATAAAATGCACGTGGGTAGATTTTAGGAGTGTTTGTGCAGATATGGATGTAATCTGAAGGAATATAAACATTACAAAATTTCATTTTTCTTTAAATACATTAATGTATAGAGTGACATTAAATCTATTAAGGCCCTTCTCTAAATACTTTTTCGCAATAAAAATCTTATAAAAAGCAGCAGAATTTGACAAAGTGGGATTTCTATTCTGGTCTTGTAGAAAATTCATTTGTCGTCAAGTTCCTTTCAGTTGTGTTGAATTGATAATAATAATATTTCCTTGTGCTTTAAACCGTATATAAATAGTGAAATTGTGAAAAGATAATATGGTTTTAAAATAGGACCTAGCGACATTGTTCTTTGGACAGAAGAGCAAAGATTGTAAATCCATTGTATACGCGCACGTGCTTTAAGTTCCTCTTTTACGACCTTTGATTTTGATTTCTCGCTTCAGTTTTTCTAATTATATGGAGATTATATTGTTCTGTTCTGGACTTAAATTCTCTGCTTTGAATGGAGCACAGGTGTCGCATTCATCTTTCTAAGTTCGATCAAGATTCAAATTTTCATCTTCATAGATTTATGTAAAATTGAAGAACCAAAATCATGATTACAATCTTTGCACCATGTACAATAAAAGTTGTAGTGCGTGAGTCCCACATAGATTCTATATATATATTGTTTAGATGACGTGACTCTACACTAATGGGCTCCATTTTAGGAAGTATTCTTATAACCAACTGAACATTAGCATAATTAACTTCTTGTTTAGCGTTACACTACTTTCTTATAGAAATACCTACCAAATTTATGTAACGAAAAAATCTCAAAACTACATACTCGTTCAGTGTGTATACTTTCCACTTTCTCACTTTCTAACAATCCACTCCTAAGCCGGTACATGGGGGGGGGGGGGGCATCGTGGGTGATCGTTCTCTCTAGAACTCTAATAAAATCAAAATATATAAACTTATAAATTTCTAATATAGATACTCTAATTAAATTAAATAAAAAATATATAAAATTTAAAAAATTTAAGAAAACATTAAAAATTTGCAGATTTTGAAACAAAATTTTTTTTAAATATTTTTTTTTATATTTATGTTTTTTCTTTATTAGTCTTAAATAATTCGCAAAAAATTTAAAATTATATCATTAAGGAATTTTCAGTACAATACAATTTTTTTGCATTTTGTTATGATCGAAAGATTAAAAAACCCGGGTATTTTGATGACGCAGTAATATGCTGGGAAATTTCTTGAACAAGTGTTATTTAAGCGGTAGAAATCGGCTTATGATTTTGGGGTATATCCCCTTGACATCGTGTAACATTCTTACTGTCCAAGTTGTCCTAGAAATACTCCACTCATAATTTTTTCAAACTTTACTTTCGGTCAAACGTTCTATTTTGAAATGCACGCAATTGGTAGCAAACTGACTGATGCAGAGAGCAACTGTGCTTCATTGTTCGACTAACATTTAAATATAAATTTTCTTTTCTTCACACCCCAAAGTTTGTGAAACAAAGCTTGTCGCTCTTCATCAGTAATCGTAATGAATTTCAATTTGTCATTTACAAGTCTACTCTATTCCTATTTCATTTTTTTTTTATCTTGATCCTTCCAGCAATTTTCTTCCATGTGGTGGCGTTTTTTCCGTTTCCTTCCCACAAAACTATCCCATGAACTAGTTGAGTCAACGGTTGCGTTTGGCTTTGACGAATTCTCATACGCACTTATTCCTTTGTGAGCGACGTGTTACAAATGTACCAATCGTAAATGAAAGGTGCAATATATCGAAGTGAGCTTGGAAGTTCTTCTTCAAACTAATCAAAATAACACATCTAATCTGAAAAAAAGTACGGAAATGTTATCAGAAATATTCTATTACCCCTCACGGCGAGCGACATGGTCCATTTGTACTTATAACTGAAATAAGGAGATTCTTACTTTCTTTTATTTTTGTTTAATACCTCAAATTAAGAAGATATTTGTACAGTGGTGGATCCAGGCGGAGGTCACAGAGCCATGACCGCCCCCCCCCCCCTTAAAAATCAAAGTAAAAAAAATTTAATTGATTGAGTTATTGGACAATATATACAGGGTGTCCCAGAAATCAACGTCAAGCCGGAATCGGGTGATAGACCAAATCATAACAGTTACCAGAAACATATAAAAAAAATCAAAGTCATGTATTTTTCAAATTATAGACATTTCTTTTTTTTCGAGAAAATGTACACTCTGTGATGGTTTTTTAGCTCTTGTTGCTACCAATCTTTACTTTTTTTCAATTTTATTTTTCTTGTGTAATCCCGAATTGTGCTTATATAACGTGTTTGCTTAAATTCTAAGCCAACTGCTAAAGCTTGGAAGAAAATGTCACATTTTGCCGAACCAAGAATAGAAAATTAATATTTCACTCAACTTTAACTGACTGTAATGAAACAAAAATGTACTACACCAGTTTGCCAAGTAACTTTAGAAGTTAATAAATTAGGATTCTAAAATGGTATAACACTGCTACAATATTTCTTAGATTACGGAAAAAAAAAATTTTTCTTCAAGAAACCCAGTTTCGAAAAATTCCTTTTCACCTACTAAAAATGATTCTTGTGTACCCAAAGCTTGCCGTAAGACCGTAACTTTAAGATTCTAGTTTGAGTGAGCCGGAGAGTCATTACATGAAGTGTGAGTGAGGCAGATAGTGACGCTAGCGAGACAAATCATCGAGTTTTTACAAATGTGCACCGTCTACTCTCCACAGAGACCGACTCCCAAACCAAGTACATGGTGAAGGAAGAGTTCCTTACCTTACGACGACGTAGTACTTCAAGCAGTTGAAGAAAACCCAGGTATTTCGGTACGTGCAATCCAGGAAAGCACAGGAGTGCCTAAAAGTATAGCTCACCGAATTTTACAAAAACATGAGCTCCAGAATTACTGAAGCAGTTGAATTTGTCAAGAACGGAAGATTTGCCAGTCTGATAATCCGATCCTTTTCAAGAAGATGTCGAACTTGTATTGCAGCTGAAAGAAGGCAGTTTGAACATCTTTTGCAAGCAATAAATCTTAGCTTCTAAATAATTGGTGTTTAATTTTAAACGTAAGGAAAATTTGTCCTAAGTTCAACAAAAAGCTAGGATCTCTAACTTTAAAGCGTCACTATCTGTCTCACTCACACTTCATGCAATTACTATCCATCTCACTTAAACTAGAATCTTAAAGTCACGGTCTTACGGCAAGCTTTGGGTACACTAGAATCATTTTTAGTAGCTGAAAAGAAATTTTTCGAAACTGGGTTTCTTGAAGAAAAAATTTTTTTTTCCGTAATCTAAAAAATATTGTAGCAAGTGTTATACCATTTTAGAATCCTTATTAAATGCGTCAACTTTTGAAGTTACTTGCCAAACTGGCGTAGTACATTTTTTTTCATTACAGTCAGTTAAAATTGAGTGAAATATTAATTTTCTTTCTTAGTTCGACAAAATGTGACATTTTCTTTCAAGCTGGAACAGTTGGCTTAGAATTTAAAGCAAAAGGTTACATAAGCACTATTCGGGATTACATAAGAAAAATAAAATTGAAAAAAAAAATAAAGATTTGTAGCAACAGGAGCTAAAAAACCATCACAGGGTGTACATTTTCTCGAAAACTAAAGAAATGTCTATAATTTGAAAAATACTTGACTTAGTATTTTTTTACCATTTTTCTGGTAACTATCAGATTTGGTCTATAACCCGATTCCGGCTTGACGTTGATTTCTGGGACACCCTGAATATTTTATTTTATATTTTGTTATAATTCAACTTCAAAAAATTATACAAAATATTTTTATTCCAAAACTAAAAACAAATAAAAATTTATTTCAATGAATATTATTGTATGCATATGATGTATGTATGTGTATAGGTTTTTCTCAGAATTTGAGTATGGGACCCCAACTTTGGGTGATCCAAAACCCTCAAGAAACACTTCCCAAGCCATGAACCAGACTCCCTCACCACCACATCATAGCCCTAACTTAGTCCTACTCCTAACATTCTAAAATATTAGCATCGTTCTTATATAAAACCATTGACATGTATAACATAGTCAGTCTATGTTATACATGGCAATGGTTTTCCATAGAAATACACTGCAGAAAATGGGCTCGCTTTTATATAGCGTTCTCTTTCGGTCTAAGCACCAACTACCAACTCAGACGAACTGTAAACAGCATATAAATAACTGGGTTTGTCGAAACAAATGTTTTTAAATTAATTATTTGGGTTAATTAGTGATAAAAAGTGGTTTACCAAATGCAATATATTCATAGGTACTCAACAGAAATTCGGAAGGTTTTATTAAAATTACTTTTCAACTTCCCGCCAATGGTTTTTTCAATGTTGGCACCGACGTGAGAACTATTTTTGACATAAAAAACTGAGAAAACTTTGGTTTGAATGACTCCTGCAGTTTGCACCTTAAACTACTGTTCTATTAAAAAATTACATTTTGTAAAAAAAATTATATTAAAAAATGACACATGATCCACACCGCTTAATGCGGAAACGTTCCTAGTACCTCACTACAGTACTGCGGTGGCTAAACGGTGGCTTACGGCGCTGGATGTTTTTTTTTTAGTTTGTAAGATGAACCCCCCCCCCCCTCCCCCCATACGACACTGTGTTTGGATAGTATCAGTATACATATACAAAAAATTGGCAAAGCCAAACGGAATAGTTTTTACATTGCAGTTTATTGAATTATACTGTAATTATAAAAAAATTTACAATGGATATTGTGTGCTGGTCACAAACAGGACGATATCACATATTACATGTCTTCCGAGTTTTTCGGTAACTTTTTTATGATCGGCATAAATAACATGTGCCGTCGAACTCTTGACGTTTGCTGGTATTTCCCTGTGCTGTACCGAAACAATGCAAAGTCTTTCCCAGTCCCGGCATACATTCAATCCCAGACTTAGTCGGGAGCTGTTGGAAGACGCGACGGTTTTGTGATCGTTCCTCAATGGATGACATTACAAGTATTTTTCCCAAATCCCTCAGGAAGATACGGTGACTATCAGTTTTATTCATGTTGTCAAGGCCACCTTTTACACCGTTGTAGTAGTGTATAATTTCTGGTTTATTTTTTACAGTGGTTCCAGCTGTTTTTATACTTATGGCACAAGTCCTTGACAACATGCTCACCTGAATTAATTTCATGTCCTGTTGTTGTTTTGCCAGTATAAATTGGGCCGCATAGTGGGTAGGAATTCTTGCATCACACGCCCACACACCTTGATGCCATATTTGGCAGACTTGATGGAATAAATTATGTGAATTTTCTGCGTCCTCGATTTCAACCCGATTGCTCTTACGTTAACTTGAGTTAGAAGTTGTAAAATTTCTGTGGTGCTTTTGTACCACTTTGCTTATAATCGGAGAAATTCATACCCGCTCACGTGAGGCTTAAGTTTTAATAAATATTTCGTCAAACAAATGCAAACCTTCAAATTACGGACATGAATCAACTGCGGAGCTACGATCTCTTATGAACAGATTTAATGCCCAGGAAGCTGCAGGCTTTTAAAGAATATTTTTATATGGGATACTACCGTATTTTTCCATTTCTAAATTTACGTCATATAGATAGTTTGTGATCGGAAATACAAAAACTTAAAAATTGATTGACGAGTCTTTAGGATTAGGTCGACGAAGAACAATCTGTCTCACGATTACAATATCAACATATATTACCATTTCCCTTTTACTCATGTCTATTCGACTGCGAGACTTAATTCTAGAGTCCCCGACACGAGTTTGAGAAATATTCTTATCCAGGCCTGTGTAGTTTCTATTTTATCTAAATCATTTCTTTATAACGAATATCCGCTGAATATTATAAAAAAAAAACAAATTCGTCAGCCCGGTTTAAAAAAAATGCTCAAAATTAATTCCATTGATATCAGCATAAAAATAAGGTTGAGTCTTTCTTATGTAAAAATAACTACCATATCAAAACATAAAACCATCTGTGACTTGTCTCAATCCACAATTTCATTGCTCAATTCGTTTTCAATTATCATTACACAAATTTGTAATGCTTCTGTCCCCAAACGTGTAAGTTCCAAACAATCAAAAACAAAACAATGGCAAAGAAATGCAAATTACTCGCGCCAACGGCAAGAAAGTACCACGAAACACGTATAATCTGGAGTCGTTACGGTAATTTGAATAAAATCAAAATGATCGGCGGATTGATTTCCTTTCGATTGGGTATCGATTACAATTTTACCCGAGTGACATGTCACATAAGTTTTTTTTTATCCGTCAACCCTTCAACCGGTAATAATTTTTCGCTATTGTATGTCGCGCCTAGAAAATGCCTCCTTTATTGTCGCTCATATAGATCAAACCGTGTGCAACAATTTCACTTTTTCCCTTGCCATTTTCTTCAATTCCTCAAGGTGAAGAAATTGTTTTCCTTCGATTTGAGCAACGATTCAAATGAAAATAATTCGAATGCAGGGCTTGAAGTGGATTCAATGCTAGAAGAATATTGATGACTTCCGCTTGCGATTTCGTATGTATGCAAGTTGGTATGTACCACTCCAAGCCAAATTCTGAAAAGTAGGCAGATGGCCACAAACTGAGTGTAACTTCTGTTTTCTTTTTCATTATTGGATAGGATTCAAAGAGTTGGAAAAGTGCTTTCTTTCTGGGCAAGGGTATCTGATCCTTCGTAACGGCTGCATTTCTGCAAGGGTCAATTTCTTATTTGACCGAGGGCATTAAGGTTTCTGAATACCATGATGTGTGTACATAATATGTATGTAATGTATTGGTCATGATTTTCTTACCTAGTGTTGTTGTGACCCTTAAACTGCTCTTCAGTCTTCATTCGGGTAGGAGTCAAAGTAAAGGAGTAGTTGTATGTTAGATTTTTTTCATTTAGTGAGTTGTTTTCAATATATATTAATTCATTTCTATTTTGGGATACATTTACATCGGATATATTTATTCAAAATAGAAACGAGAAACTACTGCTAAAATGATGGCATATAATCAAAAGTATAAATCACATAAACAGCAGCATGTACCTGTATTAAATATTTTGGTACTTCTGGAAATGCTAGGAACAGGACACAACAGAAGTGCTAATTTTGAAAATTTACTCCATTTTTTTAAATTTAGCTAAATAATACTACTCTTAGCTAGCATCTCTATCGATATCAGTAACGCACGCTGGTTTGGGGGGGGGGGGGCATAGGTGTTTCAAGTCCAAAAGGAGTCGGATAAATTAAATTAATTTCCGAATTTGTTATCAAATTGGTCGCAAATTGACTTTTATACCATGCTAGTAGTGAGCAATGTAGGCATAAAATCAAGGTACGAGTGTACGAGGAGGGTAAAAAATCCCTTTTGCAGGTCTAAATTTAATATTAAACTCCGGACTAAAAAATTATGGAATAATCTTAAGTCGATGGGTACGGGTCCGGATAGAAATTCTATGTGCGATATAGATCCAGACGAATTGAATTGACAATTTGTGTTTGCGTCTCTCGCAGCTACGTACACTATTAATGTTGGTTTTGAAATTAACAATTAAAGATCCTTCGCATTTTTCGAAAGCTTTTGAAAAAATTGATTATAAGCATTTTATTTGCAAACTAATTGAGAGCTTCAACATTTTAACCCTAGAATGTAAATTAATCTGGCCTTTATGGGTCTCCAGGGTAGACAGTTTTTGTGCTAATGTACCCTCTGACTTCTTGCGTATCTGTAATGGGGTCCCTCAGGGATCAATTGTGCACTACTAGATTTTCTCAATTTTCATCAATGAGCGCCCGTTAGTTTTTCAATATTGTAATTTTCATATATACGCCGACGATACACAACTGTGTATGTCCACACCATTATATTGGCGGATAATTGAAGATGTGGAATTTCGAATGAACTATTATCTCGAGCACGTGCTCTTGATCTAAATTCTTCCAAATCCAAGGCAATGATCATTTACAAAAATATACTTGATATGTCTGCTTTTCCTTATATTACAATTTATAATATTGTGATCTCCAATAGTGAAACTGTCAGAAATCTTCGCATCATTTTTAAAAAAAAGATTAAATTGGTGTGACCAGGTTAATAGTGTTATTCGGAAGGTTTATGATATCCTCCGAGGACTGTCCATCTCAGCCCATTTCACGCCAGATAATAACTTGGCTATGTTAGATAAATCTCTAATTAGTGTTGTGAGGTACACTGCAAAGTGAATGCCAGATGTTCACGTAAGCTGGGTGTAGCTTTCAATTCTACAATTTGGTATGTATGGATTAAGACATTTTAACCACGTAGCTGCTTATATCAATTAGATCTTACCTAAGTTTTCGAATTATTCTCTTTCTTCACTAAATGGGGCCCATGAATTCTCTACGAACTTGAACTCTACCAACGCCTGTTTTCGTGCTCGACTAACTGAAGTTCTGTCTTTGTTATTTTTGTTACCACTCATTCTAAAAATCAGAGGCCATAGTGAATTATTTTTGAATTTGTTTTCTCTGTGCATTATGATTGCCAATGCCCTACTTCGTACGGTGTTATATCGTCGATGATACTGCACAACCACGAGACTAGCAATATCATAACCGCGTAACTGCATAGAGTAACAAAATTCTAATCCCGCAGTTTATGGTAATGTAGCTAAGCTACAACTTGTTTTGTCAATTGCATTGTTTTTGGCAAATTTTTTCAAAAGCAAGGTGCCGAAAGATCCCAAACATCGAGGCCAAGGCAGACGATTGTGTTAACTTGCTAGAAAGTAGTTTCGCACGATACCGACCACGGTTCTGCATTGCTTCCTTTCGAACCCAAGGGAGAAAGTTCATGAACATCCTATTTGAACCTATACATGCATCCATGCATAAAATCATGAGCAATTTAGATTTTTACAAGTCCATTCGTCTGTCTACACGTTAACGCGTTAATCCAACGAGCTGACATTTAGTATAGCGTTATTTTACGAAAAAAATAGCTGCGCCCAAATTTGTAAATGAGCAAATTCAGACCACCCAAATTATTTTTGACATTTCGATGACAAAAGTCGAATCGACCTGTCACTGTATCATACTCGTTTCAAATGCTGCTCGTAAAACGATAGAATCACGTGAAGAGTCGTGATCTGCTTAGCCGATGTCAAAAGTGGGGTTATTTTACTATAAATATTATCGTTTTCATAGAATTCTAAAGAAAAATTATCAAGTAAATTCCTCAGATGAAATTGAATGCCCATTTAATCAAATATCCAAAGCCAATTTTACAGAAACCGCCATTAAAGGAATAGTAAAAGGACAACATTATTTTTAGTACTTATAGAACTTCCTTTTTTCTTTTTCTTTGGTAAGACATTATTGTTACAGCTATATACAAAGTATTAATAACCTTAGCCGAAATATCGGACAGCCAGCTATAGTCAGATATGAATGATCCTGTTATAGAAATTTTTATATTCGAGCCCATTAGTTCATTTCATAAGGTAGAGTCACACACTTGTAACTATAATGTGCATAAATCAGATTGGTTGCAACTAAAGAAATTTATTTGTCTTGTTAGAACTATGCATAGCTCAACATTTATCAGAAATAATTTTGAGGGTGGGAATTTTCATATATGGAATATAATGATAAAATACATTCTAAAATCATATTGGATTGGATTTTAGCATGGACCAATTTTGTCGGTAACTATGATACGAAAATACAGAAAACTTCTACAAACTTCAAATGGAGACATAATATATTGATAGAGTGGATACTGTTTCATACGGAATGTCCCTAACCCGGGGGTTACACGAAATAGTACAGCTTGCATGCAAGCTTCCCTTCCAACGCGATTTTAAATTTGACAGCAGAAGGCAGTTGCAGTTGCATGCAAGTTCATTTAAAAAATGGCATTGAGACGTAAAGTCTTGTGTATGTCAGAAAATTTAACAATAAAGCGGAGGAGGAGCAGAATCGGAAAAACAGAAGAAAAAAGGAAGGGAAAAGTGTTGGTAAATGATGCAATACAAATGATCCCAGAAAATCTCATTTTATTAATTTCTTTTCCGCCATCTTGAAAACTGTATAATGTCAAATTACTATCACCTCAGCTGCCATGATTTTACATTATGCAAGTCCGCTGAAAGCTAAGTTGCCTGCATGACAGAGTAGGGATTATACGTACAAAAAGTATGGCAGTGCAAGTTGCATGCGAGCTGTACTATTTCCTGTAATCCTAGGGTAAAAAGCTGGTACAGAATCAACTTTGGTTTGAAAAGCACTAAATGACCTAAGATAAAAAAAAAAACAGTTTTGAACCGAAAATTTTCCAGGAAAGGGGAAAAAATCTGTGTTCGCAGATAGCATTAGTGCAACACAAATCTATCAAAAAATATAACATTTCTAAATGACTATATTAAAAAATGAAAAATGCAGAAAGTTATATTTAGAAATTCTTACAAAACAATCGACGATCCAAAGAAAGCTAATCAAAACTAGAAGGAGCCTTATACGCGTCCGATCCATAAAGCCAATAGTACTATCAAGATATTAATCAATTAAAAGGATCGTTTAAGTCTATAAAATCGACAAAAGGCTTTAAATCTTTTCAATGACGACGAAGGTCTCTACAAATTGATTAAAGTAGGTGGACAACTTCAAAGTGCAAACGTACCTTTTTCTCAAAAACACCCCATATTTATTTCAAGAAAGCAACCATTTATCACTACCTTCATTTTGATATAACAAAAACTGTCATAATGGGCCCCAGACCCTGATTGATTGATTCGAAAACGCTTTTAGATTATAAAAATTAACCATGAAACTCACAAGGCAATTCACCAATGTATCAAGTACTTTTGAAGCAAGTCAGCTAGCTATGAGCAATTAGGCCTAGATAACTTGGTACAGAGAAGAGATCATTTAAAGCATGTGTACCTTTGTGTATTTGTTTCGCATCGAAAGTTATTCATATGTAAATCGTGATAGATTTTCGTCACTAACAAGATGTTTTGAATAGCGAGGACTTCGAAGAACTTATATTAGAACAATATTTGTGATTTCTTGGGAGTAATTCGAAAAGTAAGGATTTAATAATTGATGTTTGGTCTAAAGATGGCATCATATCTCGAAAGCATATCTCATCAGAATGCTGAGAAAGGCTGCTTTTAATTTTAAAGAACTTTGGATCATCGTCACGCAAATATATAGAAGCCATAATAAAATAATTTCCCTTATTACACATATCTCCTCAAACCTTGCCTTTCTGGAACACTTAACTCCAGGAAACTTTTAGATATAAGAATAAAATAAAACAATTTCAAACAATATTACAATAGAGGTCAATATTTCTGTCAACAATGGTCAAAGGAATATCTGTTAAACCTATAGGAGAGAAAAAAGTGGACTGTAAAATATCCACATATATAACGAGGGTAACATTTTTTAATAAATTTTTCGTCGCCTTTTCAGATACTAAAGCCAGTCCAACTTACTCGCGAATATCACCGAATAGTTATTCAGCGAGTGAAAGGTGAACACGTCGTGCATGAAAACGATAGACGATTACCGATGATGAATATTCAGTAGGCACATGTTTCGGCTAGAGTTGGTATTTTTGACCCGTGTCAAAACTCAAAAGGATAGCGAATGTTCGCTAGTCGTGCAGAATCGACTTAATAATAATATTCGAGTTGCGTTCCTGATAGCTGAGAATGGTAAAATAAACATTCAAGGAGTGTGCCTCTTACCAATTGACGTAATAAATACGTGAAAATGATCGTTTCAAACGTTGTCGGAAAGGTTTGTCACAAATTAAGCATTATAAGTTTAACTAATGCTTATGTTGACGAATTCAAGGTTTTCCTGCCCTGGAGCCATCTATGTATGGTGGCGAAGAATCCGATGCTTATCAGTAATTGGGAATATCTACTCAACTCTACTGCAAATAGCTGCATTTGTATTGACGTTATCAATAGAAAAGAAAAAAAGATCTCGACGACAACAGCCCAGCAGCTGTTGCATTTTTGATGAGATCGAGCGGATTACTTATTACATATTACGACGGAAGCTGTAACACGAAGAAGTCGACTAGTTTTGTTTAAACTCGAATTTTAATAAAGTAAAGTCATTTGTATAGATAGAATTTTCGTATTTGAAGTTAATCTCACAACCCCCCTTTAGTATAAGCACCCGTCTTTAAACAGCTTATGACAGGCATGAGATTACGATACCTATGTATTCGGAATACCACATTTAAACATCATGTGTGTCACTAAATACTCGCAATATACTAAAAAAAACTAGTGGGTATACAGGAGGTTTCGATATCCCCGGAAATTGCTGCGTATAGCCTGATTATCAATACTTTTTACTTTGCGCAGCGCCATCTAGTTGTTAATGGAAATATGATAATGTGTCATATTGAACAATAATATATATGTGCTTTTCCCCAAAAAAGCGAAAAGAAAAAGATGAATCAAATAATTTCTTTTTTCTTTTATCGCTCCAGATATTGAATTTATCGTATATTTGTAGTGAACTTGTTTTGTTACACGATCTATGTATGATGGTTTATGTCTGCATCGCCATGCAGTAGATGTTATCACGGTCGCCAAGTTATAATGTCGAAGTTACTGCAAGAATGAGGATGCAGCTATACAGCAGATCTCCTATGGGAAATGGAGAAGCTTAAGAAGCACATCTCCTAATGGGAAAGCTTTATAAAAGCAGATCCCCTATGATTTTGGGCGCAGCTAGAACTAGCAGATGCCCTATTAATAAAAGGCACAGTTCCTGTTTGTTCGCCAATCAACTAATTAACTTTATTGGAGTATCGCAAGTTTATTTATAGAAACGTGAATTTGCTAGCCAATACTTAATTATTATTAGTACATAATGATTTGTGTTCATGCCCGTGATTTGGAAGACATGTTAAACAAAAATGATTTTTTTGCATTTATGTGCTTAATATTTGTTCCGTGCGTGATGCAACTCGCATGACCTGCGTTAAGCATACTCCAAAACATATAAACAAGTGCAGACACATACTGTACGAGTGTGACGTGCATTTGCGTGAATGTTTTCCTTATAATGCATTAGTATTATTCTGATTAATTTTATTGAAGAATGATTTCAGGTCAATTGATTATTGCAAGAATGCTGAATGTGCATTCTTGTGTTTTTAATTGATTTGTTAATCGTTCGTATTTTTTTATGCGAAATTTTCACAAGTATTTGTTTTCATTTACCCTACATTTAAGCTAATATATTTTCCACTTTCATTACCAATTTCTTTACGCTTAAAAACCTGTCAACTGAATTGAAGTGTTAAAGTACGATTTGTCATACCAATACCTTTTTATGTCTGTCAGGAGAACTTTAATACCTAGCTATTCGGTATACCCGGATATAAATGACGAGGTATCTATACCTCTTGTTTGTCATAATCATAACTTAACTTTTATTAGAATTCTTTCCCTATTTATTTCTTCTTTAAAATTCTTCAATTTAATATAGAATAGCTTGGTGGATTGTATTGACATGTTTTTCTATACTGATAAGCTTTCAGAAACTCCCAGCGGGAAAGGGAACCATTTCGGATGCATTCGGAAAACATTCTGTGAAACGCATGGAAGCAATACCGTCTGATACTCAGCTCATTTCTTGTAATGCATTGATGTCCTTCGACAGAAAGGTATACAAAGTGGCCACTTGAACACCTTACTTCTGCATGACCTGTAAGTTGAAAGGAATCCTTCCTTATTAATTCTTTGGAAAGTGAACAAAAGCATTCTTTATATATTCCTTGGAAGCATTACTTTTAAATTTTTGGGAAGATTTTTTTGAAAAGATTAATCATTTTAAATTCAGTGGAAGCATTCATTCTGCCATTTCAGAAAAGTGAACGGATCCATTAAGCAGAAAATTTCCGGAAGGTTGGAAAAACCATTGAATTTATACTCTCAGAGGTAAATGGAAGAACTCTTTCTGCTATCTTAGAAAGGAGCAGAAAATAAACACGTATTTACATA
Source organism: Dioctria linearis (assembly GCA_963930735.1). Taxonomy (NCBI): domain Eukaryota; kingdom Metazoa; phylum Arthropoda; class Insecta; order Diptera; family Asilidae; genus Dioctria; species Dioctria linearis. Next base: position 257,155,187 of record OZ005741.1, read on the forward strand.
TTCGAATCTCAAACTTAAATGAAAATAATCCGCTTCTTCTAAAATAATGCACAAATCAGAATATTTTCCATCTGCACGGACTTTTCCTTCGATCATTGTTCTTAAAAAAACAATGAAACTATATATAACTCATTTTCCACCTGCACGCACTCCCTTGAACTAGCCTCTGCAAATACCTATAGCTGCACAAATTTCTATCTCTTTTCGAACGCAAAACGAATGAACTCATTACCTCTGCCTTCTCTAAGTATTCCCTAGAAGGTACATAGTATGCTCAAAAATACGATGCATCAACACATTACGCCTGCCTTCCTAAACCAGTTCAACGTAAGGTATGTGTACTAATGCCTTCCAGGTAATGTTAACAGTAAACCTCATCTAAGTCGGGCATTCCCATTTTTCCCGCTGGGCTACTCGAGAGAAATAATTTTATGTTATTTGTGTAAGAAAGGTGAAAATACTTTCAATTGTCTTAAATAGAATTGCTCTGAGAATTCTTATTATTTGGGGATGTTCGTGAATTACGGTGCGGACAAACAAACAGACGGATACGGTACGGTACAAACTTAGTTTATACTCTATAATTTTACTTAGCGAATAAAAACAACTGCGAATACTTGGAATGCGGCGTCTTAAATATTATTTTCAGAAAATCTAGATTTATTTTAAAGCCAAGATGGTAAGTACTATGCCCCCTGAGTCGTGAGGTATGTTATTAAATTTAGATAATGTCAAGCCAATTACAAACATTTCTCTGACAAACGCACAAATTCTATGGATCATATCCCACTTAGGCCGCTTCCGATTGCGCACCAAACTTCAAGGAATTTTTAATGTAGGTAAACACGAATACGGAGCCATCCCCTTTGTAGCTGATACACTATCAGCAGTAAGCGCAGCAAATGTTCCTTTTCTGGGCACTCTCAGAAAATAAACGAACCGTGGGAGGTCGCTATTTTGTATCTATACCAGCGGGCATTGTTGCTATTTCGCAGAAAATCCTTCACAGCAATTGAGGATTAACCCAAAACGCGTTTTTCTAGAATGTGCCTTGCCTATTCCTGTTTCGCCGCTGGTTTTGTTTGGTCCTTTTTTTTTGTTGTTGCAATACTTTTCTGCACTTATTTAGGCCGTTGAGCTGCTGGTGGTGGTGCATCATACATGACCATGACTCCTGCGATGCGATCTCTAAAATTTTATGGACTTGCTGCTGCAGTGAAATAACGCGAGGCAAAAAATCATCAGGGACAGATGTCACGCAGATTATACAAGAAGGATAATGGAGGAACCTTTGAAATCTGACCTTCAACGATGTTTCAAAATCGGTGAAAACGTGACATGTCGATAAATCAATTTCTGAGACCGAGAAATGTTTATTTTAGAAAGTTTCACATCAAATTTTAAAGAACGCATTCGGTTATTTCACGAATTTTAAATGCATTTATGAAAATGGAATCTTTTGCTTGAATTTAGTAATAAAGAAAAGATCAAGCTCAATGCTCACAAGTTTTCGTTGAAATTCTATAAAACCTCAAGTACGGGTATTGTACAAAGCAAAAGAAACCATTTCAAGAAAAAGAAACATTTATGTTTTCTCCTTAATTTGAATTGACTTGTAATAAAAATAAAATTTTGCTTTTATACATTCATCAATCACCAATTAGTTGACATATGCAAAACTAAAGTAGCTTTACTATCATCTTCAGCTAATGGGATTCTTTCTATGCCACTCTTGCACATTCATATGTACAAGAGAATTGCTAGAAGCAGATATTAGTAATTAATATCTGCCCATTGTACTTCATAGGAATGCTGGAATCTTTCTGTTCACTATGACATGTAATAATCATATATTTATAAAAAAATTTTAAAATAAAAACTCATTTAACACTGATCTTCAAAATTTATTTAATTTGAGTCGTGACGCGTTTCTTCAAATATTGAATTTTTTGCTAAATTTTCATATTTTGTCTCCCTTGTGGGTAAACAAGGTTAAGTGCATATTTTTTGTTTTTTGATCTTAACATTTTATAAATGAAATTTGTTGAATACTCGTTCTTCTTCATTGCAATTTTTACTACTGTGTCAAGTTCCCGTTTAAAATTAATTTTACTCATAGGAATCTTAAGTAATCTGCCTGGCATCGAATGGAAGGATGATTTTTTTGTAGACTCAAAATGTTGAGAATCATTACGGATTACGACATTTGTGAAAGTAGATTTTGTAAATATATCAAATTCGAATTTGTTATTCATAAATTATTTAAATTATCATTACCATACTCTAAAGTAAACTGTAAATTATCGTCAATAGTTTTTAAAATTTTATTTAAAAACATATACAAATGTCGCTTGCAGCTCGTCCATACACAAAAACCGTCATCAACATAACGATATCAGTACGATATATTATTAACTAGATCATAGCCTGAATGACAATTTTTTGTTCTATTTTATTCATATAGAATTCAGCCATTAAAGGTGATAAGGAAGCACCCATGGCTAAACCGTTAATTTGGAAATACAAATTTTCATTAAAATAAAAGTAATTTTGGTCTAAACATATATCAATCAGCTGTTTAATATGTAATGATTTATCCCTTTCCACGATCTTATCTTCAACTTAGCATATAAGTAAGTCTTTAGTTTATTTAACGGGATGGAAGAAAACAAATTACAAACATCAAACGACACAAGCTTAACATTTAATGCTAAATTCAAATTATTAATTTTGTTAACGAGATCAGTACCTTTTTTCAAAATTAAACAATTGTGCTTAATTTCTTCCCCAGTTTTTGTGAAGGTACATTGAAAGAAGAGGATAGTGGTCTTGTTGGAGAACCCGGCTTACGTAGTTTGATTAAACCATATACTATAAGAGCAGAGGAGCTATTTACTTTCAAAGAAAATTTATCATTGTAATTAAAAATTAATACATGATATAATGCATTTATTTTATTTTTGTTCTGCTCTGCGGAATTTTTAGTTGGATCATTTTTTATTTTTGCGAGGTTCAATTTTGGTAAGCAATCCTCCATTTTTTGAATAAAACTAAATTATTGCCCTAATCCGCTTTTGTAACAATTAAGTTGTTATCTTTAACTTTTCTAGGTGTAGGTACTATTTATAATCTTCGAGTCATTAATTTTTTCAGCATCCCTAATTATTTTTGCACATGCATATTTACCTTCTGTATCGTCATCTATTAATGCTGCATCAGTATGAACTGCCAATTCAATTAAATCATTACTATCTATACCTACATCTGGAGCGTAACTTAAGCCTTTTTCAAGTAATTCCAATTCATTGTTATTGTGGTTAACCTCTGACTAACTTATTACTCTTGGATATAATGAGTCAAGTTTTGATCTAACTATTCGGATTAGAAGCACCTTATCGTTGTCCCATCTATTTCTGCAATTTTTGTTTCTGACACTTATGCTGCCTGCTAGATAACGAATTAGCATTTTCATATGATTGATACCAAATGCTTTCAAATTCTGCTGAATGAAGTCTAAATGCAAGATCTGTGTGGACACCTTCAAGTTAATGCTTATGTTATCCCCAGTGTGATAATGCTTTTTGATTTCAGCATTTAACCAAGATCTTTTTGCTACGTACACGGCATGTTTACATTGTCTAGATTTGATTCTGATCTTCGTATTACGATTTATGTAAGAAGGAAAATTTTTTTCGGCACCCTATAATAGACCAACAACAGGCATTAACAAGCATTTAGTTGATTCTGGACTTTCTACATCTTTAATAAAATACAGCTTTTAAAAAACGTGGATGGTGAAAAAGTCCGAGATAAATATGAAATATATTACATTAATAATGAAAGTCGTAAATGTTAATTTTTGGTAAACGATCAGTTAGATTTGATGAATAATATCCCACTTTTATGTAATGGATTTGTAATGACCGCTACAGTAAATTCAAAATTCCCAAATATTACGATAATCAGGCTTATCGCTTACGATCTGCATTTCAGTTGCTTGTTAATGCCTTAAGAAGGCGAAACTCGTCACAACTCAAATTAAATAAATTTTGAAAATCAGTATCACATGAGTTTTTACTTTAAAAACTTTTTGTAAAAATATGATTACCAGTGTTCTATCAAAAATTAAGACATTAAACATTATAGCAGAACTTTTCCAATTCTAATCCCTAAAAAGTATAATACTAATAAATACATAATTTCGCGACTAATTTAGAAGTAACAAGTGAAAAAACTAGAATTGGTCTAAGACCAATTCTGATGATAGCCTAGATGAATGCCCGTATGAAATTTCGTATGGTCACCCATTTGAGAAATTTTGATTTTTTGCATTGGTTTCTCGCATATATTTGTAGAACGGCTCGTCGGACAGTAAAAATGATTAAAACCAATTTTATAGGATTTCTTATTCTGAAGAAGTTTTTAGTACAATAAAAATGTATAGGACCGATCGTTTTCAAAGTATATGAAAAAAACCAAAATTTTTATATGGCAACACCAAGAAGGGGTTGCCCGATTTAGTCAATTTTTGAAATTTTATTTGCTATTAGTATGAAAACACAATGTACCAAATTTCAGCTTTGTATGTCGACGTGTTCCCAGGTATTGTCCAAATATATCGTGGAAAACGAAATTTTTGTATGGCAACCCTACGAAGGAGTTGCCCGATTTGTCTCATTTTCGAACTTAAATTTACTTTTTTTTTTTAATGTCCGTGTACAAAATTTCAGCTTTCTAAGTGTACGCGTTCTCGAGTTATCGTGCGCACGGACGGACGGACAGACGGACATGCAAAAATCAAAATATCTTTTAATTTTATGCGGGGGTGTCTAATCCATTTTGCTCTACCATAATTATTTCTGTGCGTTACAAACGGAATGGCAAACTTAGTATACCCCTATAGATTTCATCTAGGGTATAATAATGCGACCAAGTGCCTTTCAGACTCGCGCACGAAGGGTTCCGTACCATCGTACAATATTTAACACTATGGCCTTTTTATTTATTTTTTCAAATGAGAGTAGCCGTCATGTGAAAAAATAATGCTGTCCTTTGAAAAAAAAATTGTCTACTTATGATAATAATAATGAATGAGAATAAAACGAGGAAACAAACGCCGAAAAAATCACGTTTCTTGTATGGGGATCCTTTTTATTTTTAATTTAATTTAATTTTTATTATTTGTTGTTATAGCGGCAATAGAAATACACACTCTGTTCAACTGTCTAGCTATTACGGTTCATGAGATATATCCCGGTAACAGACAGACATATGGACGGACAGACAGACATCGGAACCATAGTGATAGGGTTCCCGTTTTTATCCTTTTGGTACGGAACCCTACGATGGGGAATATTAACACGCTGCATTTTGGTTGACGAGCGCGAAAAACTACAAAGAACACTGACAGGAGAATTGGTGTTCTAATTAAATAGAATCGTTTCTGACACCAAATGAAAATGTAAAAACATTAAATTTAAGTATAGTTTTCACTATACTCCGGAAGCGCAAGAACACATTTGAATTGGTCCATGATAAGTGGAACACCATCCTTTTCAGTGACGAGTCCATATTTAATTTAATTAACTCCGACTGAATGAGTACTGTATGATGACTGAAAGCTGGAACGACTAGATCGACGATACTGCAAGGTCACAGCCAAGCATGGAAGTTAGAGTACTAAGGTGGGGATCTGTTTTTCAGCTAGCGGCCTAGGTCCTTTCTGTGAATTAAAAGGAATAATAGATCGTTTGGTATATAAAGAAATTTTAGAAATGGTTTAGTTGCTTTATGTCGAATGGGAAGGGGAAATAAACCGAAGCACACATCTTATCTGGTAAAAACGAATAGAGTAATAAGAATGGGGTTCAAGCTCGTGATTAACCGGCCAAATTTGCAGACTTAAATCCATTTGAGAACTTCTTCGGAATCCTTAAAAAACGAGTTGGAGGCCATTGTTCCCGAAATAAAATGAAGTTAATGTAAACAATGAAGAAAAAATGGAAATTTATACCTGAGAGCGTAATTACTAATTTAATAGCGTCTATACCACAAAGATGTGCTGAAGTGATTAAGAAGAAGCCCATTACACGAGGAAGGATTTTCTATTAATAAAAAGTTGCTTTAATTTTGCACACCTCAAAACATTGAAGCCTGCTATTTTATCATTTATTTTACAGTTATGAAATTTTTTGTTTATTGTGATAATGCCAATTTATTGGTAATAAATGATTGTATAAAAGCAAAATATAATTTTTGTTATAAGTCAATTAAAATTCAAGAAAAAACAGATATTCTTGTTATTCTTGTTTTGCACAACACTGTAATCAACCAAAGTCAATGATTTTGGTAAATAGTGGTAAAACACAAGAAAAAAGGTCCCAGGGATAAAAATTAAAGCATTTATCATTGGATATCCCAGGAAACTGTGATTTTATGGATATTTTTGGTAATTGCTCCATTTCCATATGAACAAGTATAAGAAGTGAACTATCGTTTTGTAAGTGCATATACATATGTATGTACAAATAAAAAATAGTTAAAGTAAAAAGGCCTATTTAAACTAATATATGTTTTGTTGGTCTGTATCTATAATCTAATATTTATTTACTTTTAAACATATTCACTTCACATATACATATATCCAACAAATTAAAAATTCAAAAATCCTATTAATTGTAATGGATCGAGGTACTTTTGGTTCACGAAAGAATATAATTAGACATTTGTAAAAGTTACCAATGAGTGCTGTGCATCTTGGAGTTATACATACTGCCAGTAATTCCTAACTAATTCCAGATGAGCAACTGCGTGGGAGAGACACATGTCTACTACACGTTAGGCGCCCCCTATCGCGATACAGCTGGTGGATAAGACAACAGATTGTGGATTGCGCTGGCGATATCTTGGATGAACCGATCCGTACTTAGCTACAACTCTTGCGAACTGTGCGTTTCGCTAGTGGCATCTAGTACACTTGTAGGAATCTTGAGGTTTCGATTAGCAAGAGACATACTCCTGGCATAGGATACATTGCCCGTACTTATTGAAGGCCTAAAATGGTAGAATAAGTTAGGTTAATTTTCCAGTATAGGATTAAGATAGAATTTAGGTCTTATATCTTCCTTTTAAATAATTTTGAAGTAATTATTGATATTAAAAGAGCAATTATGCATCTTGTCAACATGATGTGCAGCAAGGTAGGTCGCAATGCACAACTGGAATACTCAAAAAAAAAAAACAAAAATTAGCAATTTTAATTTTATTTTTGTTCTGGCTTACTGAAAGCGATGATTCGAGGTGCTTACCTGTCCTGACCTTGCTCTTCATACGACGTAAATCACCTATAAACTAATGAAAAGGCACAACTTAACCTAACTACGGACGCAGACGAAATTTTCGCGGAACTTCAATTCCCGCAGGATTTTAATTATATACCTGAACTTTTCGTAGCCCAAAGGCTAGGCGGGTTAATAATTTAGCGCCAGGAATACTATTATTAATAAATTTGGAGGACATAAAAGCAAATGTAAAAGTAAAATTTTGTTTGCAAAATTTTAACTTTTCTTGGGCATTAAAAATTTTTCTGGCATAATCAAATGATTTTATGAACATTAAGTAGCGGCTGAATATTTCCAATTAGGGGTTGTTGTTTATAATAAATCCACGCTTTGGTAAGTGAAGCGGACAGTCTGGGGCAGTAAATGTCAGAATATCTTATAGAGGAAGTTTATTTTTTTGGAAAAGCTAAGAAGAAGAAATATTAATCGAAAGTACTTACAGTAGTTAAAAGCAAAGGAGCTTAACAAAAATAAGAAAATAAAGGCCAATGAAGATTAAGGTCTGGAAACATCGCGGGTTAGTTGTGAAGAAAACCAGTTCGGCGAGTAGAGGAGGTTAGGTTAGCATTTCGAGCCTGTTTGCTTCAAGATAAGTACTTTGTAATTTCTAGTAATTCTTATTTTTTTTAAAAGATTAAAATTTCTGTATGTGACAAGTGTAGTGAAATGCTAGTTTTGTATAATTTAATTTATTTACCGGCAACATAGAGTTTGTTGACTCTCAAATCACGTGGCGTCCAAAATTAAATTATCCAACCGCTTCTTCATCGAGTTTGAATTTACATAGTCCGTCATATAATTAAGTACTTAATTTTGCCTCATTGTTAATTAATTACATATATATCATCTTCTGTTAACAATTATGTAACCTCTTCCATGTATCTGCTTTCAAAACTCAGATGTCTTGTCGATAAGTAATAGATATGGATCTTTGGGGAAGAAGAATTATGGATTTACTTTTTGCTGCAAGATTTTAATTCTAACATGATCCACCTCTATTGATAAATCATAACTAAAGTAACGTAACGAATCCCGGTATGTCTTGAAGTGTATAACAATAATTATTCTGCTGAAGGATATGGTGAAGAGTTCAGTGGCGGATATAGCTAGCCCCCCCCCCCCACCACAGACCAAAAAAATTGCAGTAGATCTTCTGAATTTTTCTGCTGCACTATTTGTAAAAAACTTAAAATTTCTGGGAAAAGTTCAATTTGAAGCAGAGCTTATTCGGATAAAACCGATGGGAGATCTGTTTCAATTGAACACAGCTGCCAAAGTTTCGTTGATGAGTCTTCGCTGTAAAGACGGCTCGTTAGAATATTATCGGCAGTTCAAAGCAAATATTTAAAGAAACAATTACAACTCGTAATTGGGAATTCAACGAAACTACACAACGCCAAACAAATCATTGTGTATTCTTGTATTGAATTATTACATATAAAGTAAGACATTTATTTTGGAAAATTTTTTTACTGGTTCGTAAAATGCAATAGTAAAATATTTAACTAAAACGTGAAATGAAAAAAAATTCAAATGCTGATTGGGAAACTATCAATCAGTATCTTAAAGAAATTTATTGGTCAGTCTGTTTTTCTTCGAAGGATGCTGATCAATGCACATTACAACGTAGTGACATTCATTGTCTTGGGATATATTCCTTATTCTTACAGCAGGTCTCAACAAAATCGCTCTTGGCTTAACGATAAGTTCAACCAAGTAATAAAGCGAAAGAGTCTGCTTTTCACGCATATTAATTGCATTCAAGTCCAGAATTGAAACAAGCTTACAAGACTAATCAGAGCATCTGCAAGTCTATTATCCGGAGAGAACAATTTCCTTTTGATCAGAATATTAGACAAAGAATCTAGCAAACATTTCTGTTTCCTGGTCAAAACCATCAAGAACAACTTCAGCAAATCCTCTATACCTTCGCTACGTAACAATGGTTGTTGACTCCCTGGATCAAGCTAATATTTTGACTGGTAGATTCGCTTCAAATTCTCTATATAAGAGCCAATACACATCCGTAAGAGCCGTAAGTCCTGATAGTTTCTCACCCCTGTTAACTAAAAGGTGTACCTCATCCTTGGCTAAACCTTTGCGCAAACTATTGCACTTGTCTTATTCGACAGAAAATTTTCTAACTGGTTGGAAACTAGCTTACGATAAGCCTATTCCCAAGAAGCGATCCTTCAAATTATCGACGAACTGCAATCACTTCGATTTTTTCAAAGTTTTTTTAATGTATTATTAACTCCAAATTAATGAAGTCATTCGCGTCGAATAGATGCCTTGAATTCGAAGTCTCACCTCTTTGAAGCAAGATAATAACTTTTCACTTCTTTTAACTTGTCATGTCGACTCACTCGAGTACCGCCGTAATGTTGGATGCCTATCACTCCTTTATGCATGCATGGTGGCGAGTGTCTTCGAACTTTTGATCTCTTTCGAACTTATATCGGTTTTAAGCCCCCCCCCCCCCTCACAGGAATTCTGGAACCGTCTTGAGTTACTCCAGTTTTCAAAAAAATATTTTTCAGCTAAACCTACTTGAAAAGAGTGTAGTTGTTGCATTTCAAGAATTTTACAGCAATTTTAAAATCGGTCGCTTAAAAATTTTCTTCTGCACGATGTTCCGGTGAGGAGACACACCATAAATTTATACTTTGAATATTTAACTTGATTCCTTTTGTGTAATTGCCGTGGAGTCATATGCAGAAAGATGAGTAAAGACTCAGAGTTCAACTATTGCGGTATTGACTTAGAGTGATATATAAAAATAGTGATTAACTCATTAGGCAAATATCAGTAGTCAATATTTAAGATCAACCTCATTAGCTGAGCTAGACTTTTCAAATGAACGGCTTCAACCGAGATAAATCTCACAATCGTATGCTAAATATTAAGTTATTCTTAGTTCAGATTGGGCTTTTTTATTCTTAGTCATATTCGATATATAAGATATTTTATCAGTTTTGGTCCTATTAGCTACCTACAGTTAATAATACTGTAAAGTGATTTATCGGTCCAATGAAGAAAATATGGATTGGATAACAAACCATATTCATGGACAATATGAAGAAATGACTAATGGGGATTTGATAAATATGGAAAAATTGTGGATATATGTATTTATGATCTACTGGAGATCCATAGGTTTTCAGAGTAGAATTGTGTAAGATAGCTATACTAAATGGATTAATTATTTTAAAGTAGCATTTTCGTGCAATTCTGGTTATTAGATATTTTCACCAAAAGAAATATTTCAAAAACCTGGTGCAGGAAAGTCTTCCTTTTTTAATTCACACAGCGAAATAGCCGTATTAAAACCAATTAACATACAATTGAATTCATTTTAATGATTTTTTAAAAAGCCAAAAGTGTTTTTATTTTTTTGAATATAAATTTTCTCTTGATACAGAAGGTGCAAATTTCTCTGAGTGTATTTTCAACATAAAAAAAATTATAATGAGTTACTTACAATAGAAATGATGAAGAAAAATGCCTGCTCAACAAATTAATCGAGTTTTTTGACAATGCTTCCAATTTTACAAAATAAAACATTTGATGCCCGAAAAACAAGTTCATCGTACAAAGTAAAACTTTATATTAAAAAAATTAGATTTAATTTCAAGTGTAACATTGTATCATGTAATTATACTATTAACAATTTATTTATGAAAACAGTGTAAGGAAATCCCAACCAATCCTTTGGTACTGTATTCACATTGTGCTTGTTATAGTTTTAATCTAGCGGTTAATTGAAGTTGCGATATTACTGCGATAAAACTCTCTTGAATCTCTTGGAACTGTTCAAAATTCCTCTGTTACTCCATAAAGCCATCTTGTTCTGCAGGACGCTATAACGAACAACGAAAAATTGGAAGAAGAAAGAAGTTCAAAAAAGTTTTGTGCAACAAGTTGGGTGAAACGGCTTGAGTCTGTGTCAACTTATGTCGATCTACAGCCCCGGATCATTTATGCTCTGGAAATTATTTGGACATTTAAAACTGCAATCACGTTATTTGCTGCTATTTAATTGCTTCCGGTTATCAATACCGTGAATTTTCAAATACAGATTTTGGTTCTTCATTCAGCACTCTTTGGGTTGATAGTTGAGTCGAGCTTTGCAAACAGAAAATCAAGACTTGATAAAAGCTTGATAGAGGCTATATTGGAGCAGATTTTGCGAAGGACGAAACTGAGTATACAGAAAGTGTTAGATAGTTTCAGGACGATTTTTCAAAACGTGAACACAGTTTGCGAAGAGTATGATCTTGGATTTGACTGACTGACACAATTCAATATTTTTACCGTGTGTCGATCTTCATAGCATATACTCAGAAAAATTTCGTAATAGAAACAAAAAAAAACCCAAAAAAACAGTTTAACATAAATGAATTGTCTCATGATTTTCATTCAAAAGGACATACCAATTGATTTGATAGGGAAAATCCTTTTAAAAAAACTAAAAGAAATTCCCTTTGGTATTAGAGTATATATATTTAGGTTAAGAAGGATTTCCATTTAAATAAATATTAAACGCATTTCGGGATAAATGGATATTCGTTTATTATAAAAAATTCTACCTATTCAAAATTAATAGAGACAATTTATGTTCTTTTTATAATGAAAGATTTAACTATTTATTTTAAAAATATATGCATCCAACTTTTGAGATAATTGTCTTTTTAAGTGAGCCAGTTAAAAATTTTTGTAAATATAAATATTTATATACGTAAACTGTTTGAATATCTACAGATTATTGTATGTATGACATGCGGTCTAATATACTTAAACAAGTGGTATCAGTCTTTTAGAAGAATTTTATAATTTCATTTTGAAACAACAATAAATACAATAAAATACATTATAATATTTTTAAATATATGTAACCGGTATATAAATTATATCTCTGGATAAGATGCATTAAAAAATTAAATACACTTCTACGCTTAATTTTTAGAAGAACATTTATATCCACACTTCATTTCTCAAGATGTAAAATTGTGTCCTCCTGCAATCCCAATTCAGTCGTAATATTTCTAGTTGTAATCGGGACTTCTACATCAGCTACAACATAAGAAAACGTTTGTGTTGCACCACGATCACTTTCACTTCCATCTATAATAAAATTGTATCACTCGTATAAAAAAAAAACAAAAACAAGTAAAAAAGCTAATATTGGTCTAAGACCAATTCTTATGGTACCCTAGAGGAATGTTTATATGAAATTTCGTATGAGCACGCATTTGAGCAATTTTGATTTTTGCAGTGGTTTTTCGCATATATTTCTATACGGTGAGTCAGACAGAAAAAATGATTAAAACACATTTTATAGGATTTCGTATTCTGAAGAAGTTTTTAGTACAATGAAAATATCTTGGACTGATGGTTTTCACAGTATAACCCAAAATTTGTATATGGCAACACCAAGAAGGAGTTGCCGATTTATTCCATTTTAAAATTTTATTTACTATTACTATGAAAACACCATGTATCAAATTTCAGCTCGCTATGTTGACACGTTCTCAGGCAGTGTCCAAATATATAGTGGAAAACCAAATTTTTGCATGGCAACCCCACGAAGGAGTTGCCCGATTTGTCTAATTTTGGAACTTAATTAAATTTTTTTTTTTTAAAGTCCGTGTATAAAATTTCAGCTCTCTAAGTATACGCGTTCTCGAGTTATCGTGCGCACAGACGGACGGACCTTACATGCAAAAATCAAAATAACTTTTAATATTATGCGTGGGTGTCCAACCCAATTTGCTCTACCATCATTATTTCGAGGTGTTACAGACGGAATGACAAACTTAGTATACCCCTTTAGATTTCATCTAGGGTACAATAATAAGTAGGGTTGGGTGGGGTTAAAAGTGCCGCGGGTAAAAATTGCCACTTGTCATTTTCCTAGAACGGCATTTCCGTTGAACTATTGCATCATCCCATTCGCTTGATGAATCTAGTACGATTGTGAAATGCGTTTTTAGTAGCTATCTGTCGTTCAATGCGAACAGGAGGACCTGTCAAAGTTTTTATAAAAGAAAAGTGAATATTTGAAATTCAAAAGGATTTGGTTTAGCGAATATAGGTGGAGTTATACCAAGATCACGTAAGTTTATATATACACTTTATTTTGTGAACTGTAATCTTAAATAAGTTGATTATTCTAAATCGTCGCGCTTTTTCATGTGTAATCCTTTTTTTTCTCGAGGGTACTGGTGGGTAAAATGTGCCAAGTGGCTCTTTTTGCCCCCACGTGTAATGGAAAATTTTAGATTTCATTTATACTAATAATGTTTTCTTTTAGTATGCGTACATATAACCGAAAGACTCAACGTGTGACAGCACCGTTGGATTTGATGAAGCGTGGAGCTGAGCTGGTTTAAAGAAGAAAAAATCTATACGATCTGTTGCTGCAGAGTCGGCTTAAACAGATTTATCGATCGTGTAAAAGAAAATCCTGAAAATGTTAAATTCGGTTACTTCTCACGTATGGTTTTTAATAGTGAACAAGAGCATCGCTTGTGGATTATGTGAAAAGATGCTCTCATATATTTTTTGGCTTGACCCCAAAAGATGTCCGTCGCCTTGCTTACGATTGCGTAATGACATATGACTTGAAGCATCCTCAAAGTTGGAATGATAAAAAAATGGCTGGTAAAGACTGGTTTAACGCCTTCTTAAAGAGAAATAATCGACTAAATATTAGAAAGCCCGAAGCCACCAGCCTAAGTCGAGCAACGGCTTTTAATAAATATAACGTGGATAATTTTTTTGATATACTCTTTTCAGTTTTGACTCGTAATGACTTCACTGCATCGAGAATATGGAACGTTGATGAAACTGGTGTGTCAACAGTCTCAAAACCGACAAAAATAGTAGCCGAAAAGGGAAAAAGAACCGCGGGTGCTATGACTTCTGCAGAAAGGGGAACGAATGTTACATTGACTGTAGCGCTTTCTGCAGCGGGAACTTCTATTCCGCCAATGTTTATTTTTCCTAGGAAAAAATGTCAGCAACATTTTATACGGGATGGACCACCGGATTGTATTGGTATTGGCAATGGATCTGGTTGGATGACAGATGCAGAATTTTACTTTTTCATGCAACATTTCATAAAACATACAAAACCGTCGCATCTTAATATAAAGACGTTGGACTTGGCCAAAGAGAATGGAGTCATTATGTTGTCATTTCCTCCTCACTGCTCCCATAAACTTCAACCTCTTGATGTCTCAGTTTATGGTCCTTGTAAAAGATATCTTTCATCTGCCCAAAATGCTTGGATGAGGAATCATGCTAGAATTGGCATGACAATTTATGATATATCATCACTCGTTCGAACTGCTCTCCCCCTAGCACTATCACCTGTTAATGTATGTAAAGGCTTCGAAACAACAGGCATATTTCCATTTAATAGGCATGTTTTTGATGAAAGTGATTTTGCGCCATCTTACGTGAGTGATCGTCCACAACCGCCGGAAGACACATCTACGGTGGTCATACCAGAGGAGCCGCTTCAACAAACAACTGCTGTGATCCATATTCCATCTTCTCAGAAGAGAGTCGGGCCTGTACCCAGCACCTCATATCATACTGATGCAGCAGGCCCCAGCACATCGAGATCTTCGAACAGCCATAAGTTTCCTCCCGAGGCAGTAAAACCATTGCCAAAAGCGTGCCCACGAAAGGCAAGAACGGTAAAAAGAAAGCGTCGTCGAGCTGCTATATTAACAGATAGCCCAGAGAATATTGAACTTGAGTTGGAGCAAACAATCAAGGAAAAATGTCGTACTCAAAATAAAAAGAAGCCAGTGAAGAGGAAATTACTGCCTGGAAAGAAACCTCCTAGAATGTCAAGTTCTGAAGATAAAGCAAATTTTTGTTTAGTATATTGTGACCCTTTTTGAGAAAGCATGCCTAACGAAAAGTGGGTGCAATGCATTTTATGCAAGAATTGGGCACACGAAAAATACATTTCCAAAAACTTAACAACTTTTGTATGCCTTAATTGTAAGTGATGAAAATTAAAACGAAATATAAATAATTTTCTACCTCTAATATGTGTTTTTTGAAATTCTTTCCTTTCTGGCACTTTTTACCCTCTCGCAGGGCACAAAGTTCCAAATGTCAGCTTGTAAAACTAGGCAGATTATATCCTATTAGAATATAAATACATGTAAATGATTTCGTGCAATAGAAGGCTGAAGATATCTTCATACATTCTTGAAAAAAAACCTGCGATTTTTTATTTGTAGTTGCGAAATACCATAAAGTGTCAAAAGTGGCACTTTTAACCCCACCCCTACCTTACAGAGTTTTCACCGACATTCAATCCACCACGATCTCAAATGACTTCTGCAACATGTTTATGCGTGTCTCTAAAACAAATCAGAATTTCTTTAATCCAACTAATCGAAAATTTAAATAAATTGAATTTCCTCTTATTTCAAAAATGCATTTTTTTTTGCATGGCTTTGACAGTCTTGAAATGAAACATTTAAAATTAAAACTTATATTTTTAAATGATTGACTATTTCAACTAGGAATCAAATAGAATTTCTTTCCGTAATTGTGTTGGTGTATTTTTAATGCGCTCTAGTTTTGTCAAAAGGATCATTCAATTTAAAATAAAAGGTAGGTTATTCAAATTGAAAAGGATTTATATTATAGACAAATGAAAATATCTTGTTTTTAAAATATTCTGAGTGAAGATATTGTTACGAGCGTGACCTTTGTTCGTTATTCAAACACAATATTTCAATAATAATTCACAAGTCTGTATATTCAACTTTACTATTTACTTTCACAAATTCACAAACAATCAAATCAACTCTTTAGTTATCGCTAGTACTATAATTCTAATTATCGCTCTTGAAACAGTTTAGTTCGTTCACTGTCTGAAATAAGACTTGCCTCTTGGATGTGAGAAGTGCCGAATTTATACTCTACAAATTATCCTAGAACTTTTCCGTAAATGCTATTCTCCGAACCCAAACGTTACTAAGATATCACCAATCTAAAGTTGTTTCCATTTCCAACAGATGTCGCTTGTGTCACTATGATGCGCGTAACAATATAAACGAAAGGTTAAGAATAGCAAGAATTGCTTTCGAAAAACTATGAAATGTTTGGAAATCAAATCTTGCGTGAAGTCAATTTCACTGAATGAAAACGAAACCTAGCTCCAAGAAATGCAAATGTTCATGATAAAATGCCTATTAAGGGAATGAAGACGGCGGAAAAGGAATAGTGAGCGAAGCGAGAAGTAATCATTTTTGGAAAACTCATCAGCGTATTCATAGCATAATAGTAATTCCAAAAGTTATACATTGCAAGCTACCTTGTTTTTCAGTAGTTCCTATTGAGATTTTTTTCTTACTGTTTTTGTTTTCTTCCATGAGGGAGCTCTTTGGAAGTTAACTATAGCTGGGGTAAGGTCCATCAAAACCCTGTATTTGAGCCGCATCCTATCGCTGAGCTAGTCCATGCCCAATAAGGAAAAGGGCTGGATGTGGAAATTTTCACACAGAATTCACTTTTGTAATGCCGTATCACTGCTGTAGCTTCAAGGTACTATGGTACGCTAGTGATACATTTTGAAATTCACTCCACTATATCTGGGGAAGTATAACATTAGGATATAGAAGACTTGGATATCCTTACAAATTCCTTATAAAGATATACCTGAAAATCCGTTAGTCTAAAAAAATAGAAAGAGTATTGAAATCCCTAGGAATTCCATATAGAATTGCTATGGAAAAGTCTTGAAATTCTTATAAATTTCCGCTTTCGCTTATTTTAGCCACCGCAGTACTGTAGTGAGATACTAGGAAGATTTCCGCATTAAACGATGTGGATCATGTGTCATTTTTTTATATCATTTTTTTTACAAAATGTAATTTTTTAATAGAATAGTAGTTTAAGGTGCAAACTGCAGGAGTCATTCAAACCAAACTTTTCTCACTGATCGATATGCTATTTCATGCAGATACAGTTTTTTATGTCAAAAATAGTTCTTACGTCGGCGCCAACGTTGAAAAGACCATTGGCGGGAAGTTGAAAAGTGATTTTAATAAAACCTTCCGAATTTCTGTTGACTACCTATGAATATATTGGTAAACCACTTTTTATCATTAATTAACCCAAATAATTAATTTAAAAACATTTATCTCGACGAACCCACTTATTTATTTGTTGCTTACAGTTTTCTCTCAGTTGATACTTGGCGCTTACACCAAAAGATAACGCTATATATGTAGAAGTGAGTCCACTTTCTGCAGTGTATTTCTATGGACCTAGTCAGTCCATATTATACATGTCAGTGGTTTTACATAAGAACGCTGCAAATATTTTAGAATGTTAGGAGTTAGAACTAAGTTAGGGTTCTGATGTGGTAGTGATTGAATCTGTTTCGTGGCTTGGAAGTGTTTCTCGAGGTTTTTGGATCATCCAAAATTGCTGTCCCAAACAATAATATTCATCGAAATAAATTTTTATTTTTTTAACTTTGGAATAAAAATATTTTGTATAATTTTTTGAAGTTGAATTATATAAATAAAAAGAACATAAAATTAAAAATATATTATTCCAAAAGACTCAATTAATTATTTTTTACTTTAATAATTTGTACGGGGGGGATATGACCCGAAACGCCGATTTGTAGTAGGTATTTCGCAATTTTACATTTTGTGCTAGTCGTGAGGGCTCCGTTTTTTTTCAATTTGGGCTATGTAATTAGTTAGTAATTGCTCGACCTTTTGGTCCTTCTTCAAGAGCTATTAGTTTTAAAAGAAATATTTATACGTGCCGCATACAAAACGGAGCTCCTGAAGAAGGGCCGCACTTGGACTTGATATATTTTACAACAAAATGTTCGGAGTTTTCCTCAAAATAATATCCAAAAATCCGTCATATAAGTATCCCGATAAAAGACATAAAAAAAACTGAAGGAGACCTTATTAGCTGTAAATTCAATCTGTTCAGGAAAAGCAATTAAAAGTTTTAAAACTTTAAAATTTGTACATGTAAAATTTAAAGCATTTATAAAAATACAGCCATTGTTATTCATTCACATATCCATTAATTGTTCATTTTTCGTTATTGTACATAAGTATAAACGTTAGCTATCACTAAAATCACGTTCTGGTGAATTTTTATTATTGACTGCCAATCTAGGAAGTGTTTTATTGGAAAATATATTTTTTGCATATCAAGTATAGTCACAATTAGATCAAAAACTCGTGATTTAATGTACGCTTTGTTTTAAATAACTCGAACTTGAATTATGTAGGTTGGGACTTATCTTTCTCCTACAAAATAAATACCTAAATTTTCCCTGTTAAATGTCCAAATGTTTAAATGGAAATTAGCCCAGCTCAGCTAGTTAAATTCGCCGATTCAAAACTAGAGTTGTTAGTCCTGCATTTGTAATTTTGTTAGAATGTGACGCCATGTTAAATTGAATAAGTAATTCCAAAATATAAACATCCCAAGAAAGTTGTAAATGCAACTGAATATCTCTGTCCAAGTACTGAGTATTACAGCAGTCATCTTTAAAGTCATAAAACATAATTCCAAGAATATTTCGATAATTCGAACTCAAAACCAAGACATATATACTTAGTTAATAATTAAAATATATTTATTTATTCAAGAAAACAACAGTCTTATAGCCAAACCATACACATGCGAACACTTAAAGTATCAGTTTATTCTATCTCAAGTGACACTATTACTATAGTGTAAGAACATTACCATTTCAAATTGATATCAAACTTTCTTTAATCTCCATGAAATGTGCCAAAAAATGCACATCTTCAGGACAAGAGGACTATGTAGACATAACAAAAATCCCCGACTTTATCTATTCTACAGCTTCCTGCTCCATGCAGAGGAAACAAGAGCCAAGTCCCATGTTACACAATAATGTATATATACGCAGTATCCTTCAGAAAAATTCTTTCCCAAGGATATTACTCCAACGTAAAAGTATAACAAATCTAAAGGAACAAATAAAAACTCTCCGTACACAGTCCGAAGTTGGAGCTGGATGGAGCTCACACAAAAATGGCAAAAATGAAGACACAGTAAGGAGTGCAGATAAAGAGTCGGAGGAAGCCAGAAAAATAAACAAACACATAAATGAATTGATTTAAATTTTATGAGCCACTTGTTGAGTTCATTTACAAGTGCGGAGTAATTTTATCGCACACATTGCACCCCCATCCGCAGCCCCTCCCCCTATCATCTAACCGCACGACTATGGATTTAGTCGATGAGTGGCGCTGTGTATTCATATAGCTGCATTAGGTTTGAGTGTGGGTTCGCCAAAAATATAAGCTTAATAGGTTCCCCGTGCCCGGCACTCCCGCTCTTTTGTAGAAGCATTTCAATTTGTTTTGTATTCAGTCAGTTTCTATCTATATAGGGATGCACGTATATAGTATGTCCCCTCCGTTGGACTATAAAGGAGTATACTACTATGGTGGAGGCAATTTGATGTTTGCATGCCTCGTATATCCTGCTCCTGTCAGACCCTATCTTAAAGCTATGCGAACCGATTATGATGACGTGCCAACTGTCAGGATAAGTACTTGCTCCTGGTTGGCTTTTTTTATTTACTTTTCGATTTAACAACGTCATAATCGTGTTTATGTCCTCCTTTTATGTAACTGGATTCAGTAACGATAATAAAAGAGAAATAAAAGGACTTTCTCGGCTGTTTATAGCTCGGAAATTGCTTGGTTATTGGGAGCAATTTAACTCTCAGAAGACAAACGTTCATTCTTCACTTTGTTGTTGAGGTTTACAATTGTCAAGGATAAACAAATCATTGCGGTTAGCGGTTTGGATTTCTGACTGTAATCCTGTAATTATAGAAACAATAATGTATAGGAAATTTATGTTCTTGTTATCGTCAATTAATCTTATTGCTCGTTTGTACAGCGGTGTTGACAACATACCATATTCGTTACCTTCCCTTTCTCAAGTTTAGAGCTTTCCCCATTTGTGAGATTCATAGATGAGCGCAGTACGAACGCTAACAGCATAATGAATCATGCAGTTCTCTTCAATCCAGCAAAAAAGTTTGCACGAAGCTTGTTCCTACAGGCCTTGACGATCTCGGATCTATGATACTACTAAAAAGCATTTTTTTAAGAATTCTAAAGAATTTTTTCGCTATTCATATTTCATATTATTGCTATTGGCTGCCCAATAGACGTAGTGTGCGCACCTATGCATACTATTTCTTTTAAAGTCTTTACTCAAAACAGACCGTTATACTTTCGATCTGATAGCTCAATTGAAAGACTTCACTACTTCCTCTTTTTTGTTTTTTTTAGCAACTTCAAGTGATACACCAAATATTGAAATATTTATGCAATATTTATGCCAGTTCCTATTATCTCCCAAAGAAAAACGTCACTGCTAGTTCACGGACCTCAAGCTTGGAATCCTCTACCCAATCATATGAAAAGCACGACATCTCTCGGTCGTTTCATGCGGGCAGTTCCAATTTTCTCAATCCCACAATTTAATTGTTTCAGCATTTTATTATACTTTTATTATACTTTTATTATACTTTACTCTTTCACGTAGCTTTTTCTTTAGTTTTCTTTAGCTCATTTATGTTAGTCCTTTACTTTATTTCATTCTGTACATAATAAATATTGTTTGATACCTTCAGATTGTGCAAACTTAACGGGGCTTTGTCCTAATTGTACAGTACAAATAAATTTAAAAAATTTAAATTAATTTAGTTTAGGCTCTGATATTGTCCATTCTCCATTAAAATACACAAAATTCTATCCATACTGACTTTGCCAAAATATTTGACAAGACTAATCACAAATGCTGTCTCTAAAAAAAATTACACGATATATTGGTGTCACTGCTATTTAACTTTCCAGGATAATATTGTTGTGTTTAATGGGCTATAATCCTCCTCATTTCAACATCTTTCTAGAGTGCCCC
This sequence comes from Dioctria linearis, assembly GCA_963930735.1. Classification (NCBI taxonomy): domain Eukaryota; kingdom Metazoa; phylum Arthropoda; class Insecta; order Diptera; family Asilidae; genus Dioctria; species Dioctria linearis. The sequence continues at coordinate 257,176,510 of OZ005741.1, forward strand.
AAGGTACAATACTTGAACCATTGATTTTTCTCATATACATCAACGACATACCTTCTTGTTATACATTTGATTGTTTATTATACTCTAAAGATGCCAAGATTTGTAGACAAATTAACACCGTGACAGACGGTGTCCATCTTCAAAAGGATATACTACGCCTAGAAAAATGCTGCCACGAAAACTGTATCAAAATCAACGTAAGCAAATGTTAATGTATTTCATTTCATCGTAAAAAAGATTCTATATTCTTTGAGTACACCATTCACAACACTACTATCTACCGGTGTCGATGAAATAAAAGATTTGACCGAAGGCGCTTCATTTCTCACAAAAATTTTTATTACTTTCAGATCATTTCATTTATTAGGCTTTAATTTTCGCACCTGCAAATCATTTCCTAGCGGGAAATTGTAGAACACCTGTATCGGTATTGAATTATAACATCAATGAAATTGCAAGAAGATGTAGGTGGCTACTTAGGTAATGACATGTAAGCGAAGGGGTAATGAGTTAGGAATTTCTATTGAAACTTGTAAAATTGCGTTAACAAGTCGGAACAAGTCGGAACACACACACTATTTTTATGGATATATTTTTCCAATTGCGCAATTATAGGTTTCAAATGAATTTTCGAAGTGTTACTGATAAAGTGCAGTTAAGTTTTTTGGATGACTTTGATCACAGCGTAATATACTTCTTAGGGCCTGTCCGGATCCAAGTCTTCGTCTTGTTATTACAACTAGTGACGTAACATCGAGTCAACCGCTATCCAAATCCATGTCTATGCCACCGAGCTTTGCTACTTTGTATAACAGTTTTGACATCTGGTTAGGTTAATCACCGATTCAAGGTTCAAGTTGACTTATTTAAAACGACAAAGTAAGTAAGTAACTAAGTAAGTATTTATTTAAGAAGAGTACAGTAAGACAAAAGTCTTTTCATTAGTACTACTTAAACTAACATTTTTCAACACTAACTAGAATAACAAAAGTACATTTCGTGAGTTTGAGCATATATACATAAGTAATGGCAATAGGAATTGTGAGGAAAAAGAAAATAATAATTATATCGCTAGTAATATCCATAATACTATTTCTAATATAAAACAAATGCAAAAGAACTAAATATTAAGACTAAAGAGAACTAAAGATGAAGAAAATTGTGCAGTCGACCGACTATAATAATAATAATTTTTCTGGGTGTCATTACCCTAATGATGTGTGCTGCCAGAGTAACCGTTTAAAGGAAGTGGCCGAGCTCGTGCGCTGGATCGAAACTGGAAGAGCGTTCCAAATGCGAACAGTATAAACAAAGTAAGAAGATTTCAAGACCAAATATTTGAAGCGAGGCAGTAGCAAGTCATTACGTCTATCACTATGCAAAAAATTTATAAATTCGTATAGGTATGTCGATTTACGTGTGTTCAGTAAGTTGTACAGAACACGTAATGCTCTGCGTTGTAAATATGTTTCCAAAGAGCAATCCAGGATTCGAAGTCGAAAGGGCGAAATGTGATCATATCTACGAAGCTTGAATGCGAACCTAATGGAATCATTGAAGGTAACTTCGAGCTTACGCCTACACCGTGAGTCGAGTCTTGGGAAATTATTGGAACCATGTGAGAGATGCGGGAGTATCAGTGTCCTGCTCCTAGCCAATCTTATACGCAGGATTGCGGAGAGCTGGTCAGCATAGAACCAAAGTCGGCGAAGTACCACATATATCTTACCTAGTTTCGTTTTAATATGGTCGCAACAGTCCATTTGTGAATTTAATACAATGCCTTAGTTTTTAACTTTCTGTACATATGGTATAGTGGTGCGATCGAGCTCTATCGGGGGAAAAGCTACCGCATGAGATTTTTTGAAGTTGAGCTTTAAATTATTCTCGATTGACCATTTTAATATATAATGAAGATCTTCGTTAATTCTGCTAACACAGTCCTCTAAGAGCCCCATGGGACGATCAATATATGTATATATGCACGTCATCAGCGTACAGATGAATGGAGCTATTTCTTATAACAGATGGCAAATCATTAATAAAAAGACTGAAGAGCAGAGGTTCCAGCATTGACCTTTGTGGGACTCCGACAAACAAAGAGAGCCTAGAGAAAACAGCTTCGTTCACTTCAACTCGTTGTGAGCGTTTCTCCAAAACGCTTCCAATTAATTGCAGTGCCGGCGAGCCGAATCCAAAAAGGCTCTTCAGCTTGTTAAGAAGTTTCTTGTGATCAATGCTATCGGAAGTTTTCGTGAAATGGAGTAAGACTAAGAGCGCAATGCGGTCATCATCCAGAGCGATTCTAATGTCCGTAGTGATTTTTAAGAGAGCTGTCACACAGCTATGTCCTGGACGAAAACCTGACTGCCAGGGACTCAGGGAAATCATTCGATCCAGGTACTCGGATATTTGATTTGCCATGATTTTTTCTAGTGCCTTCGCTAGAAAACATAATAAGTATATAGGTCTGAAGTGCTTGACGTCGCTAGGAGTGGAATTTTTAGCCATTGGAACCACTAGCGTGTCCTTCCATAGAGAGGGAAATTCGCCGAACGTTAAGCAGCTATTGAGTATCTTTGCAATATGACCAATAATGAAAGGCAAGATAAGTTTCAGGAATCGCGGTTGGATTCCATCGGGTCCAATAGCATCGGATAGATAAGACAGCTGTGGCGGCCTCAATCCATCAACGCAACAAAAACTGAACTCGGATCCTGAGCGAGCGGTAGGAGTGTTCTGAGAGGATGGAGAAGCACTGGTATAACACGCATTACAGGTAGTAGCAGGAAAGAACTCATTGAGCTCATCTGCGTCAAGGTCACATACTGAGCCATCACCACCATTAACTCCTAAGTCACGTAAGGCACTCCAAAGCTTCTTTGGGGGGACCCTGCAATTAAACTTGGAACTATGTATAGTATAAAGACTTTGCATATCTCACTTTTTTGTTTACAAGATTACGCGACTTTTTATATAAAGACGGGCTAATGATAGTTTTAAGTCTTTTATACTGATGATATAAAAAGTCGCGTTCACAGATTAATTTCTTTATCTCACGTGAGAACCAGGGACAACCTTTTATTTTTATAGGTTTAGTCTGAATTGGGGCATATTTATTTAGTAAGAATGATAGCAAATCATTGAAAGCGAGTACTTGTTGGTCTAGAGCGCGTTCCGGTGGACTAGCGTTCCGCTCAAAGATTACGTTCCAGTCTATATTACTGCATTCCTCAAATAAGCAATCGGTATTTATAGATTTTAAATTGCGATATTTAATAAGGCGAAAAGGAGTCGATTGAGATGGAATAGGTAAATTATATTTAAGGTATAGGATATCGTGATCAAGAATTTCGGGGGGAGATGTTGCGAATGGCGTATTATACATGAGCGGGGTGGTGAGTAAAAGATCTAACTGGGAAGGTGACTCAGTATTGAAATATGTGGGGTAGGAATTAATTACTCTGAGATGCAAAGATTGGATGAAAAATTGGAAAAAATAATGTGAGAGTACACATGAGATAGAGCTGACAGAGAAACATCGAATGTGCCTACACTATCGGGATAAGATAACTTTGGTGGACAGTAGACTGTGCAAAGATCGCATTTATCAAGCTCCGTATCTACCTCCACACAAATGAAATCTAGTGCACTATCACGGGAGTAGCATAATATCTTGACATTAAAGCTTTCCCGAAAATAAATCGCAGCGCCTCCCCCAACCCTCCCCTTCCTGTGACAACGCAAGAGTTTAAAACCAGGTATTGACACAAAAGCTCAAGGGACCCCTGGTGTAAGCCAAAAAGTATTGTTAGGTTATGTTTATTCGCTGAGGATATGTTTGTTTGCTGTCTATGATATCAAGCTGAGCAAACGAACGAATTCGGACAGGTCAGCTTCGTCTTCGTCTAACTATTATAAAAGCTGACTTGTGTTACGTCACTTGAGGTAATAACAAGACGAAGATGAAGTCTTGGATCCGGACAGGCCCTTAATTTAGAGAATATTCTTTACAATTAACTGTAAAATTCTCTAAATTTGTCATTGTGAAATAAGTAATGACTAAGATGGAAAGAAGTATGAGATTACCTGCAACTGGGGATTTCATCAACTACTTTTCACTCATGAAGTAATTACTGCATGGTAAGGGATAAAGTAGGTACCCGGCAGCCTAGGACATCGTCATGTAAAAGCAATTGGTGCTGTAATCGGCAAGATAATGGGTAGACCTTACAATTAGATATTATGGGATCGATGCAGTATATGTTACAGTTTCCACTAGGATTAGGTCAACATCCTCTTACATCAGTCTGTGTTATTCTTTAGTATAGAGTATTCTCGAGTACCTATGCTGTGTATACAAGTTTGGAGTCAATTTTTTCTTCTCTTAGTGCACAATTTGAGGCTGTTCAGCGTAAATTCACTAGCGTCTTATTATATTTAGTATTGAAAGTTCCTCCGCGCAACTCGGGATTCCAGGCCTTCTTCAAACTACCTACTTGGAGAACTAACATTAAAGAGAAACACCTATCTACAGAATTACTAAATCGTTCAATAATACAAGATTTAACTATATGGATATCTTTAACACTGGTCCTCTGACTCCGCGAGTTCTGTTATTAACACTTTTTCTTTTGTCATTTTTTTTCTACTGCTTTGCCTTACTCATTTCCTAACTCCTTAGCAGTATTGTTGGCTTCCACTTGCCAGTTGTATTTTAGTGTGAGGTTCTTCTATTTGCTTTTTCTTATCTTCCTGTTTTAAGTTCAATCACGCTCTTTCGATTTTAGATTTAGTTTAACTCTGGAATGCTAACTCGTTTTAATATTCGCTTATTGGTAACCATGAGTAAATATTACTCACACCCGAAAAAATTATAAACAAAAGAGTTGAGTGGAATATAATAACAGAAAAATGGAAAAAAACGGGACTCCCGCAAGAATAACTAAAGATTTACATAAAAAACAAATTAATTAATTATAATTAGAAATGAAATTAATCACATCTTGTACATTTTTTTCTCATGAATCAATTTTATATCAATTTCTGTCTTATTGTAGGTTCCCGGCCAATACGGACCATGAGAAATGAGAGGGCTGACCTGGTAGGAAGGTTCTCCCTCTCTTTAACTTAACTAACTAACTTTTGTAAATATATTCAAATTTGTTATCCCTTTAACTGTAAAGTAGTACATATGTTATTGGAATTTTCTGTTTATACTATTTACCGTTTTAACTTTCAAAGTAAGTAAATAAATAAAACAGAACAATGTATGAATCGATCTATGACATCTTGAAGATGTAGATAGTAAGATTCATTGGATTAGGGTAGTGGCGTGATGATATCAATTTATAAATTTGCATACTGTCAAATCTTTTTGATAGTATTGGGATTTGCTCAAATCCTGTTTTGGTATATCTTTGTACCTTTGACTATTGGCATTGTAAACTTTGTCTAAATCAATTATTGTTATAATCCTTATTAATACTTTTTTCAGAAATATCTAGATCTGATGACGTGATTAATTTGCGTATTTCTTGTGTTCTGCAATGTGAAACGTTATTTAGCAAATCAAAAATTTACTTTCTTAGTTCCTCGGGTATTTGTGTCTATTCGTAATTGTACTAGTTTCGCACCAATCACTGCTTCGGATTATTTTAGAAAGTTTAAAAGCTTATACATACTGAAAGCTACGATGACCATTGTTTAGAAGTTTTTCCAGCTCGTTTTCAGTTTCTTGTAATACGTTCAAAGTTTGAAATATTTTTGTAAAACTGAATAGAGAGCTGATAGTTCATTTACACTTTTCACTGTTTTGTAAATAGAATACTGCGCTCATTGATGGAATGGCTAAGAAAATCAAGTGACGGTCACGCGACCTCAAATACAAAAATTTGAGAGAGTTTTATGTTAAGACTGTACTTGAGAAGATGTCTAAAAACTGGGCAAAGATGTTGCATGTATTTTTCTTACGTTTGTAATCAATAAGAAGTCATTCTCGTCAGAAGATGACGACGAGCTTTTTCATAAAAAAAAATCTAACTAAAAAATTGGCTTAAGACAATTTTTATCTTAATTCTGTAGTTTACCTTAAAATACCTTATTAAAGAAATTTTAAACAATTGCAGTTCAAACAAACGTTGAAAACTATAATTTCAACTCAAAAAATTGAAAAAAAAATAAAATGGTTGGAATATTTTCTGTGGTTCAGAGAGAAACACGGATTATTTGCCCGACCGTGAAACAATATTTAATAACGCCAAATAAAAATTAATTAACTCTTAGCGTGACAGTGATGGTTGTTCTCCTTCTTTTAAATTTGGACGTGATGTTTTACGATATTGATTTAACAGAAAACTCCTTTAACCTGCGCGTACTTACCTTTGGATCTGACTTCGATATGGCATTCCTGATAACTTCCTAAAGAAATGTAGGTAACCTCTAGCTCACGTTCTTTTTATTTATAGAATCTGTTCCTGCTCTAATGCTGTTTACTCTAGATGAAATCTTATCGGGTATTTTGTCTAAGTTTGTCATTCCGTTTGTAACGTATAGAAATAGTGTTGGTAGAACACAATGGATTGAACATCCACGTAATAATTTTAAAAGTTATACTTGTTTTTCTGCATGTCCTTCAAACCGTCAGTCCGTCTATATATCCGTCTGTCTGTCCGTCTGTCCACCCGTTCGACCTCACGAAAACTCGAGAATGCAATTAGGTACTTACAGAACTGAATTATGCACGAAGCCTTTTTAAGAAAATTGTGGATATAAGTTCGAAAATCGCACAAATCAGGTAACTCCCTCATAGGGTTGCCATATAAAAATGTTAAATTTTAAATAATATTTCAAATAGAAGATTATAATACAAATAATTTCGTGCATCATATAGACTAGATGAGCAAGATTAGTTCGATTCAGCTACTGTTAAAGGAATTTTTGGGTTTACATATGTATACAGGGTGTCCCAGAATTCAACGTCAAGCCGGAATCGGGTGATAGACCAAATCATAACAGTTACCAGAAAAATATAAAAAAAAATTTAAGTCACGTATTTTTCAAATTATAGACATTTCTTTTGTTTTCGAGAAAATGTACACCCTGTGATGGTTTTCTGGCTCCTGTTGCTACAAATCTTTACTTTTTTTCAATTTTATTTTTCTTATGTAATCCCGAATAGTGCTTATATAACCTGTTGCTTTAAATTCTAAGCCAACTGCTCCAACTTGGAAGAAAATGTCACATTTTGCCGAACCAAGAATAGAAAATTAATATTTCACCCAACTTTAACTGACTGTAATGAAAAAAAAATGTACTACGCCAGTTTGGCAAGTAACTTTAAAAGTTGACGCATTTAATAAGGATTCTAAAATGGTATAACACTTGCGACAATATTTCTTAGATTACGGAAAAAAATTTTTTTTTTTCGTCAAGAAACCCAGTTTCGAAAATTTTTTTTCACCTACTAAAAATGATTCTAGTGTACCCAAAGCTTGCCGTAAGACCGTAACTTTAAGATTCTAGTTTGAGTGAGACGGAGAGTCGTTACATGAAGTGTGAGTGAGGCAGATAGTGACGCTAGCGAGACAAATCATCGAGTTTTTACAAATATGCACCGTCTTCTCTCCACAGAGGACCGACTTCCAAACCAAGTACATGGTGAAGGAAGAGCTCCTTACCTTACGACGGCGTAGTACTTCAAGCAGTTGAAGAAGACCCAAGTATTTCGGTACGTGCAATCCAGGAAAGCACAGGAGTCCCCAAAAGCATAGCTTACAGAATTTTACAAAACCATTAGCTCCAGAATTACGGAAGCAGTTGAATTTGTCAACAACGGAAAATTTGCCCGTCTGATAACCCGATCCTTCTAAGAAGATGTCGAACTTGTATTCCAGCTGAAAGAAGTCAGTTTGAACATTTTTTGAAAATAATAAATCTTAGCATCCAAATAATTGGTGTTTAATTTTAAACTTAAGGAAAATTTGTCCTAAATTCAACAAAAAGCTGGGATCTCTTACTTTAAAGCGTCACTATCTGTCTCACTCATGCTTCATGCAATGACTCTCAGTCTCACTCAAACTAGAATCTTAAAGTTACGGTCTTACGGCAAGCTTTGGGTACAATAGAATCATTTTTAGTAGGTGAAAAGAAATTTTTCGAAAGTGGGTTTCTTGAAGAAAACAATTTTTTTCCGTAATCTAAGAAATATTCTAACAAGTGTTATATCATTTTGGAATCCTTATTAAATGCGTCAACTTTTAAAGTTACTTGCCAAACTGGCGTAGTACATTTTTTTTTCATTACAGTCAGTTAAATTTGGGTGAAATATTAATTTTATATTCTTGGTTCGGCAAAATGTGACATTTTCTTCCAAGTTGGAGCAGTTGGCTTAGAATTTAAGCAAACAGGTTACATAAGCACTATTCGGGACTACATAAGAAAAATAAAATTGAAAAAAAAGTAAAGATTTGTAGCAACAGGAGCCAGAAAACCATCACAGGGTGTACATTTTCTCGAAAACAAAAGAAATGTCTATAATTTGAAAAATACGTGACTTAAATTTTTTTTTATATTTTTCTGGTAACTGTTATGATTTGGTCTATCACCCGATTCCGGGTTGACGTTATTTTCTGGGACACCCTGTACTATATTACAATACAAGCCCTCGTTTGGTTTTCTACTCTTTAGTACATATGAATTGAATTGAGGCCGTTCAACACGAGATTCTCAGAGGTTTGCATGCATTGTTCATCTTTTGCAAACGCTTAGAGCAGACGCCATTTGATATCTTGTAGGTAGTAATTACATTTTTTAAATCAAATACAAGGAAATCCCTAATTAAATTTATAACACATTGTCGAATATCCACTGAGCAAATTAGATTGTTGTTTTCTTTATTTCTAACATAAAAGGAGAGGTAGGTGAAGCTAAATATTTTCACAAACTATGAATTTCCTTGACGTCGTTTATTTATTATCGCTATCTACTTACGGCAGCATACAGATACAGTGTCGGTCAAAACAAAGAGAACTGAAAGCAATAAGACTTAATTCTTTGGACACTTCTGTATTACAAATGGTTAATATAAAAACAAAATATTATTACTAATTACTTGAATGCTCTTTATTATTCTTAATGAATATTTTCGTAAAATAACAAATCAAAAAAAAAAAAAAACAATAACAACTGCATGTTTCGCTTGGTCAAAACAAAGGGCACTATTAAGGGAACTTAAAAATAATTTCATCTTATTGCAAAAAGAGTTAATATTTAGTTTTGCTTTCATGTCCTATAAACTTCTGTTTTGTAATATCCCAGATATCACTTATCGGGCTTAAGAATTCTTATAATGTTTTAGCAAATAGGAAAGATTGTAAGCCGGATTTCGCACAATAAATTCGGATTGTGTTGGTAGTCTAATTTTTTTGTGGTTGAAAGATTAGTACAGCCTAAACCATAAATCCGGAGGAGGAAAGTATTATTTTTCTAACGATTAAAAAAGGTATTTAGTTTGCTGCTCTACTTTTATTTAATTCAACAACAATTTTTGTAAGTTTGTTTTATTTAAAAACAAACAAGTGAAAATGCTAGAATTGGTCTAAGACCAATTCTTATGATACCCCAGATAGAGTGGTTTCCAGCATATATTTCCAGAACGGCTCGTCGGACAGAAAAAATGATTATAACCATTTTTATAGGATTTCTTATTCTGAAGAAGCTTTTGGTACAATAAAAATGTCTAGGCCTGATCGTTTTCAAAGTATATGTAGAAACCCAAAATGTTTATATGGCAACACCAAGAAGAGGTTGTCCGATTTAGTCCATTTTTGATATTTTATTTGCTATTGCTATGAAAACATAATGTACCAAATTTCAGCTTTCTATGTCGACGTGTTCTCAGGTAGTGTCCAAATATTTAGTGGAAAACGAAATTTTTGTATGGCAGCCCCACTAAGGAGTTGCCCGATTTGTCTCATTTTCGAACTTAACTTTACTTTTATTTTTAATGTCCGTGTACAAAATTTCAGCTTTCTAAGTGAACGCGCTCTCGAGTTATCGTGCGACGGACGGACGGACGGACAGACGGACATGCAAAAATCAAAATAACTTTTAATTTTATGCGGGGGTGTCCAATCCATTTTGCTCTACCATCATTATTTCTGTGCGTTACAAACGGAATGACAAACTTAGTATACCCTATAGATTTCATCTAGGGTATAAAAATGTCGCACTGTTGAGAAAATACCCAAAAAACATATGGTATCCAATCCAAAGCAGACGCGAATATCTCAACTACTTATCACATATTAAAAGCTCTCCCCGCAGAGATAGTATTTGAACGCTGTCACTATCTTCCTCTTAAAAAGTTTCACAAAATCAAACATTTCACAATAAAACTCCGGATCCAGTTTGACAATAAAGGTTATATAGCTAATAGCATCTTACTTCAAGCTACGTATTATGTACTCTGATGAAAAATTGCGCTCATTTAGATGAATCACACTGCTTTGGGGTACAAAAAGTTACATTAAAATCTTGTTTTTAAATAATTTTAAGGTTTAATTTTTTTGGTTAGTTTTTTAAAGAAAATTTGTCGTAATATTTTTTTTCTCTTGAATTATTCCTAAAGTACCTACTTATATCTAAATCCAATTAATTTCCACTTTTAATACCTGCACAGTTAGGTGTATAAGTGAACCAATAATAATTACAAGATAATTACAAAATTACAAATAGCTAAATTTTACAACTAAAAAGGAGGGACACGAATAAGCAAATAAGGAAAGAGTAAATTTACTTTGATGCATAAGGTGTTCAAGAAGTGCGTATTTATCATATCATTTTGAGATGAAATGTGCATATAATATAAAACTATAGTAATAATACTTCCAAATTTAAATTAAATTAATACTAGCGTTGAGTAATTTTACACATGAGAAGCAATTGTGGTTGAATATGGAGGCAAACAAAAATATAATGTAGTTGTTTTTGTTTTTTGAGCTAGATAGAGACACTCCAGGAATAATATAGGATTTCCGGATGTTGATTTCGATGTTGCAGTTATTTTTATTAGAACTTTTGATTCGGTATAATTCAGCCGAAGCCAAGTAAATATACTGCCAGATGTGATCGGGAATAGTTACCTTTTTTTGTCCTAGATGCGCTCGCAACTGTCGCCTGAGATACTCATAATGGCCTGAAATATAACCCTGTTTGCCTCTATTTAGATTGCTTTAGACAAGCATTCATTCATAATACTATGTATGGGGCACGGATAACCAGATGCCCTCGAGAAAATATTGCAGCGTAGTTTTGGAACATCATCTTAAGTTTATCAGCCATTGAACGTCCGTACAAAATTCTGAGAGTATATACGCAATGACTTCACATAGGGTCTCAAAATTTTGTTTTACGATATTCAGAAAAGCTTCATAAAAGCCGTTCAAATTTATTAGCTCGAAATAAGGAATCAAAATGTTTCTTGGACTTACTCCAAGATTCCTTATAATCGTAATAGTCCCTAGGAGTTGACACTATTGAAGGTCGGGCTGCGTTCGAGAGGAAGCAGAAATGGAGTATACTTTTAGCTAACTATCTGAATGGATGATTGGGGATAGGAGAGAAATATGGTGACGGAAAAGATTTGTGATGGAACCCTCATGAAAGACATCGTATAGGGGAGTAATAACTAGTTAATGGGGAGCAAGGAAGATGTCGTATAAGGATGCTAAGAATCGTTTAGAGAAAAGCCACTATATAACTCAAGCTGAATGAACGAATCTGGGTCCTGTAATGATTTAAAGAGCAATAAGAAAGCAAAAATCTAATTGAATAACAATAATATAATAATAATAATAGTTTCGCAATTATTACCTGCTGGAATAACTACATCTTATTTCCACTCAATTAGTATTTTCTGCATGTCTTACCAGATTAGAGGGCTTTTGAATGCTTTGGGACATAAGAACACAACTGATCATCACTGAATCTTTGTAGGAATGAATTTATTACCATGTGTAGATATGTAAACATTTAAGGAAGAACTGATACTGATGGGAAGACTTGGAGGGTAATACTAACATTGCAAAGATTAGTATTTGCCATGTAGTTTATTCCAAAAAATATATAAATAAGTTAAGTAATGATTCGAAAGTTAAATCAATTAAAGATCCCCCAAAGAGTTGGAAGAAATCGGTCTTTCATGTGCTTATATAAAAACTTTTGGACGAAACAGCCTTGGATATAAATCTGCAATAGCAAATATTTTCTAATGTCATCTTTAAAAAACTTATCCAATGATTCTATACATATAAGTATATAAATCATCCACGTATCCATAACAGTTGTCATCTAAATTCTTATTAAAAATGGACATTATACATGTTTTTGTAAATTCTTAATCGAATAAAAGACACCAGCAGGCTGCCATAGAATATCTAACCCTAAATTGCACTACAGCAAGTAAATTATCTCGTCTGCATTTTAATAAATTCGTAATTAAGAAAATCACCCAGAAAAAATGAAAATGTGAAAGAATTCGAAGCGTTAAATTTAATGATTTTTTCCTTCCTTAAAGATGATAAATAAGCCAAAGCTCAAAGGACAGCAGAGAGCCATTATAAATTCTGAAGACATCACAGCGCTAACCATTAGTTTTCACCAAATGATTTTCGAATACAGGAAACTCATGATGATATCCTTTCCTTCAAACACAAATGTAATCAGAAACGAAAGCAGCGTGTCTCCCCTTTTATAGTCGAGGAACTGTAGATGTTGAGGGTGGCGGCGCTTTTTAGACTTACATTTATCTCGGGCCGTCCCCAAACCCATGACTATACCAAACGCCTTGTCCTGCTGTCCAAAATTTTCTACATGGGGGATAGCCAGCGGGAATATACACGGACACACTCACCGAGATTGCTAGGGATGTTGGAGATCTCGACCCTGTTTCTCGCGAAAATGGAATAGAAAGGACACATACTCGCTAGGCATACATATCCTTTCTCATCCCATTTTCGGGGCCATACCAGAACACCCGCTCGCTGTATGTGCTCAGCAATAGTAAGGGTATGTGCGGGAAACGTCGTTTCAAGAAGTTTGGATCAATATTTTGAAGCTTGACCAGAACACCGTCACGTCCTGCACACTTGTGTACACGTAGCCGTTATAGCTTCGTTCACATTTACTTCTACATAGCAACATATAAGGATCCTTCAGGGCACATGCTGTCTTATGTATACAGCAGAATGGTATATAGTTACTCGCGAAGGCATAGATATGCGTAATTTAGCCTTTTCGGTGAAGGAGCCGTGTAAGGACGCCAAAATATGTCCGGACGATATCCGCAACGTCGGGGACCGTGTTCAGCTTTTAATTAAATCCTTGACGTCAAAAATGTCCTCTCACCGTCTTCTGATGCTTGCGAATCTCATTTAGTAGGAAAGTACCGACAAAGGGCGTCGTTAAGGCACGCCATCTCAGGCTTCACTTATTTTCTTCCCCTCAACTTTTCAGTATTCGGTTGCATATTTTTTTCTCAGTTAACATAGCCACCCTTGGATTTATTGCCTATCCATATCTGTTCGTATGGTCTCACAGTCAACGTATATTGCTGTATTTTTCGATATCAATTTACCACCCGCTTGTCGAACACCCCGCTGATTTGGACAATTTTCGCGTTTGGGGGTGTCAAGTTTCGCACTTTTGTTCCGATTTTTCATCATCTCGGAAGATGCTCTCGATTGCGACGCAATTAAGTCGGCGAGGGGCTGGTTTTGCACAGATTTTATTGCGCCTAATGAATTGTTCGCGATTTTAATTAAAAGAAAACTACTTGGAATCTTAATTTCAGCACGCTATAACCTATAGACTTTGTCAGTATTTACTTGGCGTCTATACATATCTCTAATTGAGGGTGAATTTTTTCAGTACTTTATTACGCAACAACGAGGTACGTAATACTTTATATGATTTTCGTGTGCTTTTACACCATTGATTTTCAATTATAAATTCTCAGTTTATCTAAGTATGTTGACAATTATTAGGCCAACAAATTTGAAAAATGTTGCTCGAAATTGTTTTGATGTATTAGAACGTTATCATCAGTGGTGTCTTCGATGTCGTTTACTGAACAGTGTTAACACTGGATACTAACTTCTCCCATATATGTGGCAATCATCATATAGGATATTATTCAAAAAATATATTGCAACAATAGCCTACTCCTTGTATCTAAAATGAAATACGTTTTGTTGTATAACCAATTTTTAATTTTTATTTTTTTCATCTGATGAAAATCAGAAACATAAAGCCAACTACACCCACAGCGTCATTTAATCTTTATCGTCATCTAATATGTATTTATATCGGTGCTGATATGACTTTTAATCGTTTGATTTCATATAATTAATTGCTTATCACTAGGTTAAATAGGAAACTAGAAAGCTTGCAAGAGAATTTCAAAGAAATGAATTAAATGTCAGGTCAGTACAAGTGCCATTCACCTTAATTCTTGATGCACTAGAGGGTAAGTATTACTCAACTATACCCATCACCGCAACTGTTCTTGAAAAACGTTTTTTATAACTCAAACGTCAAAATATTTCAACAGATATCATTCTAAAGGTGCTTACTTAGTCAGCACCTAGCTGTAGAAATAATATCCAAAATAGCAAGGCTTGCCCGTTATAATGGTAGAACCTTCCTGTACTAATACGCACGAAAAAGTTCATTAACTTCCCACGTAAAGAAAGACTTTAAAAAAATCATCAACTGTTCTTAAAATGAAAATCTATGCTGAATATATGTATGTACTTTGATATGATTTTAACTCCTTCATCCAACGGCAATATCTTCCGATTGATGTCCATCATGTCTAGGAATTATCTAACCTCTATTATCGTCAAGTGCTATTCTTTCTATGACAAAAATGTCAACTAGAAAGTGCATTAAAGACGTGTTAAACATTTCAACAGACAATTAACTCTGCGTGATGTAGGTTTTGTCTTATGAAATTGAGTATTCTTGCATGAAGGCCTTCTAATGGCAATTATACTATATTTCATAAAAGAAGCATCTTCTATTTTTATTTTTTTACATGGTCTAGTTTTTAAATTATTCCAGGGTTGTAAAATTTCACCAGCTTCCCAAAATCCATGCATACCTCTATGGATACGAGACGTGGAAATTTAAATTCATAAAAATTCATTCAAAATACTCGAGAAATACTTCCCAAGTCATGAAACGGAATCTTTCATTACCAAATTAGAGCCCTAACATAATCCTAAAATTCTAAAATATTTCCAGTATTCTTATGTAAAACTGACAAAAGTTTGCTTTGAATAGCTACTGCGCCCTAAAATACTATTCATGCAGAAAAATTGTCTTGTGATAATCTTAAGCTTACTTTCTTATCTTTCCAATCATATAGTCAAATTTTTATATCTCTCCTAACAAAACTATTTACAAAAATTTATCGTAACTAAATGAAGGAGTCCCCAAAGAAAAACTCTCAACTGAGTAATTAATAATTGAATTTGTGCCGTGGTCCGACGAATTCGAATCTAATCGATTCACTTAGACCTTAGTGGGATGATGGTTCCCCTTGACCTCATAAGATAACCTTAAAACAGGGACATCCTGCCACCCTTAGAAGTCTCAGGGTGCATCTAAGCTCTTTGCTTTGCAGCTCCTCCAGACTTGAAAAGAAGTAGATACCTAATAGCCTACGTCTTTTATTCATCACAAAGGGGGAACTCGCAAAGTACATGTTGGACGGAATCGATTTCTTTTGAATCCTTATAGCTCCAGCAGATATCGATCGCAGCTATTCCCAGTTTTCTTCTCGCATGGTCGCATATGGCCCAATGACTCGAAGTGACAACTACTACATAACTGTTAACAGTGCTACTACCATAAAGGAGTTCAGGCTCTTGTCATCTTCCTCTCATATGTAGGCCTCAATTGCCTCGCAATACGACAGGTCTCCCTATTATCCACCGGATCTATCAATTTCAGGGTCCTTTTTGGCCAACTCGTCAGCCATCTCATTGCCTGGGATATTCATGTGGCCAAGGTACCCAACATAGGGTCCCCTTCTGTCGTATAGACAATTCCTCAAGGCTGATCTGGCATAACTGCACAAATTTTGATTTAACCAGCACATCATCCAGCGCCTTAATGATTCCCCGGCTGTCATAGATATGCAGATGTATACTAGGGATTCTTTGCACATAGATATTGAATAGACCATACTCTTGGATAGAACAAAGATATCTTTGCTAAATGAATCGTAGACTCGAACCCATAGCGTGCATCGTAAGATGTTAGTTCTAAGACCACTAGCAACAAAAGAATTTTTTAGATAGGCGACTCAAATCCTACACAAAGAAGCAGTATATCACAAAGGGATTATATAAATACAATAGTAAGAAAGCTAGTACTAGTACCTAAACGTGATTCATTCTTATCTTAATCAGTTATTACAGATGTGGAATTATATAGTATGGCATCATGACTGGTGGCATGCTACCCATATCTCGAGCCTAGAGAGATAAAATCAGTGACAGAAAGACTCGTAGCATATCAATCATGGACAAATATTCAGATTCATACAAATTTCAAATAAAAGTAAAATCAAATAATAAGAAAGATCTAAGAGGATCAGATACATATCCCGGGTACCTGATCCTCGTAGATCTTTCTGAAACAGATATGTAGTGTACTCCCCTAGAAGAGGCAGCAAATTCAATCGCCATGCCCATATATTCCGTCAATGTAGTTCCTACAAATAACTTACACACTGTGATTGTGCACAAATCTTCCTGCGTGATATTAATGTAAAAAATATCGTATACTCTACTAATTAAAGCAATCGAATATTTCATTCCCTCTGGTGTACATATACAATATCTACTTACATGAATTTGTGATTCCCTGCCATATATGTAATTATAAAAGTTCAATAAACCACAAAGATTTTAGCATCCTTGAACATGAAAATTTGCTTTGTCCTGAAATCAAGTCTTCAATCTGTTCTCATATGTAGCTAGTTGCTACTTATATCAGCAGCCGGATGCACGTGTGAATGATATGGCAAACAATCTTCCAATAAATGCAAGGAATCGAGCCGAAAACCAGTAGCTAACTGCTACCAGACGGTCAAAATATTAAATTTCACCAAAAATCAAATTTGCATCACTCATTTTCGCGCATTTTCCACTTCGCGTCACTAACTTGAATCCGTCCTCCGACGACTGCAACAGATTATTACCTATCCTTTGCCGCCGTCTTCGTTGTTGGTCCAACACCTGTCGTCGTCATTGTTGTTGCCATCTCTATAAAAACGAAGATGAAATCATAAAAGTTCTTACGTGTTGAGAAAAGGATTTTTTATTTTTTATTTTAATATTATTCTTGTTCTCCTTGCAAGGATTTCTAATGACAAGATGGAATGTTTTGCGAATATTTAAAATCTTGCAGGGATTAATATAGATCCGTTTTATTTTCTTTTGTGCTGTTCTTTTAATTGTCGGCACAAGGACTTCAAAAATCAAATAATTTCTAATTTCGATTATGTTCACTTATCACTGCGTACCATGTACCATATGCTGACGCATGAGAAAACTTCACCTAAAGAAACCCGAAAAATTATTCTGCTTGAAAGCGGACTAGTCTTACAATGTGTTTCCACACAATCTTGCCATTTTCTGAAGATGGAAAAAAAGACCATCGAAAATTGTGCGCCTCTGAAACTTCATATCTCAGTACAGCAGTTGTTGGTGCTGCTGCTGTAGTTGTTGTTGTTGTTGTTGCTGATGGCATAGCACTTGGACATCACAGTAAAAACGCGAAGATGCAGACCTTTTTTCTCATGTTCTTCAGTTCGATGAAGGACTAAGTCCGGTAGACGCTGCTGTCACTTGTTCTGATCGTGCCTGCTGGTAAATGTATAATATACACGGAATTCACTCACCGTCACCTGAGAATTACTTTTTTTTTTTACCTCCACGAGGTAACAAAAGAGTTAAAAATCGCGTGTTCGTAATTTCCGCCGAACGAATTGTGGCAAGATATTGAGTTGCATAGGCTCGACTGAACCAGAGCCATCAAACATCAGCCAACAGCCAATTGAGGTGGCAGGAAGACACCATCGTGGTTGGCGGTTGCAATCAAGGGTTTCGTTCTACTTATCAACGCGAAATTTCTCATGAATATACCTCAAATGTTAATTTACCTGCCGTAAATAGCTGGCATTCGCAATTGCTTCGGCAGAGCAGAGAAAAGGATAGCCATCATCAGCCATCAGTCAGTCATTGATTCACGCAAATTTTTAAACGTCTTGACAACAATCAGAAGAAATTCTCGGAATAATTTGAATAAAATGGTGATGTGCGTGAAAGGTGGTGCTCAAGGTACGGTTAGAAGATTGCTTGTTGGATTTATATTTTAAACATTATTTATTAAACAAATTAAAATACACACAAAAGAAATTAAAGATGTCATGCTAATAAGTTGAAATAAGTCCAGAATCCAGATGAACTTCCATGTTTGCCATAAGTTTCGATGATATTTTTTTTCATTATCGTCGATTACCCATCAAAGTCTCGAATTCAATTTCGACCATTTAAGGCCCCATTCACTCACGGATTATCTGCAGTTTCAGACTGTAAATGGCATCTTTCAGTTCAAATCTGGTTTCGTCCATCCACTTGTAACATATCATGCCTTAAGTTTGAAATTTGTAAGACAGATAAACGGAAGATTAGCATACACCTACAGTTGGGTCTTCAATCCATATCGTAATTATTTTGTTAACGTTTATCATGCAATTTGGTTGAACTTTTAAAATGGTTTTGTCATAAAATAAAATTGCTGCTCTAGTAATAATAATTCTTTTATTAGAAGTACCAGTGAAGAGTAAAAAACGTTTCTGGGTGAAAGATTGGTTGCTTCACCCAGATGAGGTTATTAATTTTTTTCTTAACAGAATCAGTAGTAGTTTTATAACGTTCTATTAATTCCTCATAACCTTTTTCTTTTAACTTTCTGTCCGAAGCAAATAATCATGTTTTACTTTCCATGTTTCCTGTAAACACTTCAATGAAATTTGAAGTAAATGGTAAATGTTGTACTTCTGCCTATATTGGGAACAATTATGTCACGAAAATAATATTATATATATTGTATGCAGTTCACAAATCTGTAGTCCTGTTATATGATGATGAATTGCGTGAGAGTGGTGGATTTATCTACAGTCTGCAGCTCTTCACAAATTGCCGGTCTGGCTGACAATAATCAAATCGTACAAATTTTCAACATATACACGCATATTACCTAGACTGCCTGCAGATCAAATCGTACGATTTGAACTGTTCATGTGTGGCGGAATTCAAATATATCTACAGTTCGGATCTCCCGAAACCCTCTACAAATACTTCCGAAGCAATTAAACAGACCCCCGCACTACCACATGTGAGCCCCAAGGGAGTCCTAATATTCTAAAATTTTTGCAGTGCTCTTTTGAAAACCTGGCAAAAGTTTGATTTGAATAAGTCCTTCTCCCGTAACCTACTATTCATATAAGAAAATTGTTCTGATAATCTTAAGCTTACTTCCTTATCTTCCCAACCATATGTAGTCAAATTTTTATATCATTCCTAACAAAATTATATAAAAAAATTTATCTTAACTAAATGAAGGAGTCCCCAAACAAAAACTCTCAACTGAGTAATAATTGAATTTGTGCCGTGGTCCGATGATTTCGAATTAAATCGATCTACCAACAGATTCGCATTACGGCCACACTTACACTATTGCAACTATTACTCAGCTGAGAGTTAGAAAAGGTTACATTTTAATCAAAACTATTTATTATTTTGTTAAGTAAGGTATATAGTAAGTCTAGCCTTTGGAAAGGCAAGGAGCAAAGCTTCAAATTACTAGAAGAGTATTTTCCTGTATGGATAGCAGTTTAATCTCCATAACATATATAAAGTCAATGTCTGACACTTTTCCATAAATATCAATATAGATCATTTTAAAGAACAAACTCGCACGCACACATATTGATTTCTGTTTCATGGCTTCGGAAATATTTCTCGAGGGTCTTGGATCTGCAAATAATCTATAAGTGATTGGGGGCCAATACACAACCGGCATCCAGATTTTTTAAATTAAATAACAACTTTTTTTTAAGCAACCCAAGGAAAACTTTCTGACCTTAATAACACAAAAAGGATTTTATTAATGATTAGAGGAGTCCGCCGGCGTTGCCTGGCAATAATATAGATGCTTAAATGGGCTGTGGTGGGGTTTGAATTTGAAAGAGGTGGGGTGATTAGAGATGCATAATGTTCAAGATATCATCTGAGTAGATCGTGCGATTTCGCACTTTAGGGTAGCACTGGGTGTGTATGTGTGTGTGTCTGTGCTTGGCTCTCTGCGTCGACGCGTTCTCAGGCAGTGTCCAAATATATAGATAAGAATAAACTGAGGAGTTGCCCGATCCCAATTTTGAAAATAAATTTACATTTTTTTAAAATACGGCCGTGTACAAAATTTCAGCTCTCCACGTCTACGCGTAACGCGTCCAAATATATAGTGAAAAATGGCAACACCAAAAAGGGGTAGTCCGATTAAGTCCATTTTTGGATTTGTAATTCCAATTTTCATGAAAACGTCGTGCACAAAATTTAAGCTTTTCATGTCGACGCGTTCTCAAACAGTTTCCAAATATATAGTGAAAAGCCGCAATTTTGTATGGCGACAACAAGAAGGGGTTGCCCGATTTAGACCATTTGTGAAATTTTATTTACTATTGCTATGAAAACACCATCTACCAAATTTTAAATGTCTAAGTTGACACGATCTAAGGCAGTGCCCTAATATATTGGTCCCATTTTTGAACTTATATTTCCTTATTTTTTAAAACGCGTTGTACAAAATTTCAGCTCTCCAGGTCGACGTATAGTGAAAAACCAAAGTTTTGTATGGCAACACCAAGAAGGGGTTGCCGCATCCAATTTTTCTTTCCCTGAAGATCTTATTCGGATTTTTAGAACATTAAAAAAAAAAGATTAGTGAAATCAGTCCAGCCGTTCTCAAGTGATGCGATTACCAACGACCAGTGGCGCAATTGCCCTACTCTAGGGCATTTAGGAGTGTGCGTGCATACATTAATATGTGTGGAAGAGTGTAGCTCTCTACGGAGACGTGCTCGCAGGCAATACTCATATATATAGTAAAACACGAAATTTTTGTATGGCAACCCTACGAAGGAGTTGCCGATTGGTCTCATTTTCGAACTTAATATACATTTAGAAAAAAGCCCTGTACAAAATTTCAGCTCGTCGACACGTTCGCAGGAAGTTTTTTAGATCTCGTCCACAGCTATCTATCGTATCCAAGACTGTCCTATCTTTCAAGTTGGAAACAACAAAACACATTTACAACAAGGAAAAAACTACAATATTGGTCTAAGACCAATTCTTATGATACCCTAGATGAATGCCCGTATGAAATTTCGTATTGTCACCCTTCTGTGCAAGTTTGATTTTTGAAGTGGTTTTTTGCATATATTTCTAAAACGGTTTGACGAACACATAAAATGATTATAACCAATTTTATAGGATTTCGTATTCTGAAGAAGTTTTTAATACAATAAAAATGTCTTGTACTGATCGTTTTCACAGTACACGTAAAAAACCTAAATTTTTATATGGCAACACCAAGTAGGAGTTCCCCGATGTAGACCATTAAATTTTATTTGCTATTACTATGTAAACGCCACGTACGAAATTTCAGCTCTCTATGTCCACGCGTTCTCAGGCAGTGTCCAAATATATAGTGGAAAACGAAGTTTTTTGTATGGCAACCCCACGAAGGAGTTGCCCGATTTGTCTAATTTTTGAACTTCTTTTCTTTAAAGTTCGTGTACAAAATTTCAGCTCTCTAAGTAACGCGTTCTCGAGTTATCGTGCGCACAGACGGACGGACAATCCATTTTGCTCTACCATCATTATTTCGAGGTGTTACGAACGGAATGACACACTTAGTATACCCTATAGATTTCATCTAGGGTATAAAAATCAGAGATTAGCGTGTACGACCACAGTGACACGTGATATGTAGAAGATACACAAACTGCACTCAGGAACGCAAAGTCCAATTACGAAAAGCGAATTTAAGTATTTCATAAAACAATTGTTTGATTTTTAGCAAATATATTATGGCCTACATATTAGAAATTGTTGTACGCCATAAACATTCTGCGTTTACCAATAACCTTTTAGCCCAGCAGAATTAATTAATAAATGGAAATTATTAGTGTGACCTTTTCACTACTCTGTATAAAATGGCTCGTAATAACGTTACCAGTTTTATTTACATCTACCATCTGAATGCTTTCTGAAGAATCTAAGAGGTGCAGAAAGTTATGGAAAATATATCTGCAAAAATATCTTTTTGCATTTCAGTCTGGTAGCATGAAAGAAATGCCTTTCACCATGAAAAAGATAAAAAATCAGATTCAGTGTGACCGGACAACATTTTTCTACTCCCGTTTTATTAAACTCCTTCTATACATGTCGCATATCCTGTTGCTTTCCCCAGTCAAGGAAACTTGTCAATGCAGGTATTAGCTTTAGCAAAATGTTCGAAATCTACTATTATATCCGACTGTCGATTCATAAACGTCTTATGCTACCTTACGGAAAGGGATGAAACACATAACTATATGCATACGTAGAGGGTAATTAATTGTTTCTGTCCTATTATTTAGCTTATAACATGTGAAGGTAATCTTTTTTAAACTCTTCTGGTGAATTGCGAGGTTTGCCTTAGGGATCCGTTTTGAGTCCAATATTGTTTAGTCTAAATGGTTACTCGTGTGTCATTATGCCTTATAAGCGTAATGTCTCTAATTTGGTAATCCTCTTTGAATCGCGAATAAAATGTTGTAAATATGTCACCGCTATTTTAACAATGTTAAATAATGGACTTCGCCCACTCTGGCTACCTACTGAACTTCACTTTAATCTAGTTTGAAGTCTACCCCATTTTACTTACGGGAATATAATTTTTCTTAAGATTCATAGTAACTGCTGGGACAATAATGGAAAAAGCATTGAAGAAACATTTTTCTTAGCTTGTACTACATTTGTCATAGATTGCAATATTTTACTCGCAGTAACTGAATTAGTTCAGTAATAGTTTTGTGTTTGCAAGAAATGCAAGTCAAACAGGCATTATCGCTTACAATGAAATTTGTGTTGCCAAACGTTGAAGCTGTTTTACTTAAAATTTCAATTTTTCTCTTTGTTAGCAGGATTTCACATAAATAATTGAAATTTAACATGACTATTTCAATTTTTAATTTTATGGCATATTCCTAAAATATTAGGGATTTTTTCACTAAACTTTGTGGCAACAATTTGTGCCCTTTTACAGTGTAGATGATGAAATTGGCTGATGCCTATGGCCATCTAGTGATGGCATACTTCTGCCTAGAATATTAATTTGGATTTTGCTGGGCTTTCATAAATATTAGCTCTAGGTTTTGAGCCATATAATCCCGGCCCTACTCCATCGGTTTTGGAACCGTCGGTATATCAAATTCGGGCTTCATTTTCTTATTTTGTATCTATTTCCTGACTATTTGGTATCCTTGTCATATATATGAAAGATGGTAATTATATTTAGGTAATACTTTATTTGATATAATGTCCAGTATTAAATTTATTGTTAAACATTTCGTTATAGTAATAGTGCCGAGACCTTATGAGCTCCATTCACTGCATCTACCTGCTAAGGATCTTCACTCACTTTACTTACTTTATCAGTACAGCCTCTTTTTCAATAATATTACTGAGTGATCGTATATTTAATTGTGTACATATACTTAGACAGGCCATCCTTTAGAGTTTTTTCTTTTTTTTTATGCAGGGGGACTAGAGATCCCATCCCAAGCACGAAGACCTCAGCGGCTGTCAGTGCTGTCCTACTAGAAAACCGTGCACCAAAACCTTCCTGTCCTCTTAATGAAGCGCATCAGGTCTGGTTGATGAAAGCTTTTCAGCTCATCCACAGATAGAAGGGCAGACCCTAGAGTATCCAGCCTGATCCGGGCGATGGCCGGACACGCACACAAAAATTGTTCGGTTGTCTCTTGCTCTCCCTCCACGCAGGACAGACACTCAGGGCTGTCAACAACTCCCATCCTTATTAGATGAGCGTGAAGTTTGCTGTATCCGGTGATGATGACAACTACAGTTCTACATTGTTTCCTTCTGAACCCCAGGAGAATATCGGAAAATTTCCCATTAGGCTCATCAAGAAACAGTCTGTACACCTACAACTACTCAGGTTCGCCCATTTCTGCTGATGCTTCCTATGAACATCCGCTTTGATGGGAGATCCGATACTTGTGGTGGCAACGCCTACGGCGACTTCCGGTCCGAGAAACGGAGAATCAGAGCCGACTTTAGCTAAAACGTCAGCCCTTTCATTCCCCATGATCCTCATGTTACCAGGAATCCAAAAAGCGACACCTTGTTATGGATCCACAACTTATCCACAGACGACCCGAAAATCCCCCAGTAACTTAGATGTTATCCGAGGGCCAATTAGAGCCATCAAGGCTGCCTCACTATCCGAAAGGATAGCACTGTCCTTCCCCTTGATTTGCATATCAAGGGAAAACTTCGCTGCCATTGAGATGGCAAAGGCTTCAGCTTGGATGACAGTGGTCTGTCTTCCAAGTGCGTACTCCATCCCAATATCAGCCTCAGGAATGTAAACACCCCACTGCTCCCTCATTGGTGAGAGGGCCGTTGGTGAACATTTTTAGAGGGGTCCGGGGAAGGCTCAATTAGGTACTTCCCTCAGTCCAAGGTTCCCTTACAGGAAAGCTCACAGAGAATCGACGCCCAAAACAAAGCTCAGGTACCATCGCATCACGTGGCATACTGGCCGGAGGATTTTCCAGGTGTGCCTTTACAGTTTAGACAGCATCCTAATATGTAGTTGTATTTTTTGTATACTTGTTCCACCAGGTTGCTGCAGTGTATATGATCATTAGTCTAATTACTGATATTTAAAGTCAGATCATTTATGTTCTCCAGTTCCACTACGAGTACGTTAGTGTATTTTTCTAGACTGTTTTATCAATATGATTGTTCCATTCAAGTTTCTCGTCGAGACATTTATCTTCTTTGGACATTGAAACCTCCTCACCAA
This sequence comes from Dioctria linearis, assembly GCA_963930735.1. Lineage (NCBI taxonomy): Eukaryota > Metazoa > Arthropoda > Insecta > Diptera > Asilidae > Dioctria > Dioctria linearis. Next base: position 257,201,746 of record OZ005741.1, read on the forward strand.
AGAGAGCAGGGCTAGTTATATTCCTCGTTTTCTTTCTTTTAATGAAAGGTAGGATATATTGCTAGGATTGACTGATAGGTTTTATACAGAATATTAGTCTTAAACAAAATTTTAAGGTTTCTTAAAACTTTATCGAGAGCAACTGCTCGTATTTATATTTAATAATAATTTCAAGGTCACCAGCGTATCCTTTTGTTTCAATTCCTTTGCTGTTTAGTTGAATTAATAAGTTATTAACTACCATAGACCACAGCTGTGGAGATATAACTCGTCGTAAGGGTTATCATCTGGTAATATAAACCTCCAATGTTTTTCATCATACTGTTGAAGAGCATAGCTTAAATCCGCATTATGTCTGTTGAGTGCGCAGGCACCATTAACTTAACGAAGGTGTTATAAAACATCCCTTTAATACCTAGAAAGTAACATATGGAGATATCTCTGTTATCAAATAGTTTTTCTATATACCATTTCTTAGGTTTAGTGGAGCTAACTCTGTTGACTTTCGTTTTGCGTTGGCAAATTGGTTTGAACTTAGTAGATGCTCTTTGAGCGCTGCGCCCCTAATATGTATGTCTTTTCATTATGTTTTTTCATTTCTTTTAAAAGAAATTAAGTTAGGCTGATGGGACGATGAAACTTAGATAGGTCATAGGGGTGTTTCCTGGAGTTAGGGTATATATTTGATTTTTAGCTTTCTTCATTGTTTAAAGACATATTCCCATGGAAAGCTTCTTCTAAAATTATTTACTAGAATTAGTAAGGTAAGTTAAGAGTTGACTCAATTCTTTTTGGAGGAGCGTGGGGATGATTTCGTCCATCTTCACCCACCGATTTGTATGGTTTCAATGAATTTATGGCCTATATAATGGAATATGGTGTGAAAATTCTAACAACAGTCGGCCAATCTTCTCTTTTCGGACGAGTATTTCGAATATCAATCGCTTTTCTCTCCGTCACTACAGAGCCTGATAGATATCTATAGAAGAATCCTCAGAGTTTTTCTTTCCATTTTGGTGTAGCTATAATCACGTTTCTGTGAGAGTCCAAGTGTGTTAGGAGAACCTTTTTATTGTATCTTGTGGATTTCAAAGTAAACAGACTTTTCATTTTTACCTTCTGTGATTTTCGGCCATGATCGCGTTTTGGATCTCCTCATATTTATATTCGGTTATGTCTTGTTTGTATTCTTCCCAGCTGGATATTCTTTCAGCTTTTCTACATATCTTGCATTCCTTTTCCCTGAGTTTTATTATTGGGTTGCTACCAGCTTTATTTTGTCACCCTATGCTTCACAGTGTACCACTCATTTTCTCATAATAGATACTAGATGAATCTTTTAAAGTCATGCAAAAAATTTAAAAAATGAATTCTAAATTGCCACAAAGTAAAAGTTGACATTATTGTAAAAACCCGTCGCAGGTGCATATTTCACCGTTTTTATGTCTCATTTAATCTGATCTTTAGGTATTATAAAGGCTGTTTGGTTATGTATTCGAATACTTGATGAGCCCAGCCTTTTAATTCACTTAAGACATATACCCGCTCCTTGGCACTGCTCGAGAGATAGGGGAAATAGACTCGCTCTCTTGATACATTTTTTTCATAATTTATATCAGCTTCTATAGTTTAAGCCATCAGCAGTGGACCAACCTAATATATCGCTTTGAAATCTATTTTAATATGATATAGGATAAACTTGCCTAATTTCTTCCATATTACAACATTTCTGTATCCATTCGCATAAGATAATGTACGCTCCAGTCTCAGACCCAATATCACTCAATTCTACAATCCATTGATTTTGTGTACTTATATAGATACGTATGTAGGCAAATGACAGCAGGTTTTCTGATGGAAAATGCAAACAATTGCGTCAGATGTACGACATTCAATCGTAGATGGAGATGATAGGATCCTTATTGAAACTAGAGAGATTATTATCATGAAATAGAGTTGCGGCTTACAAACTTGTATTTATCGACAGAGTATGATATCCTTTATGATGGGGTTAGTTAATTATCATATTGAATTGGGAAAAAACACAAACCAATTTTTGAGATCTACTTAAATAAATTAAAATCGGAGTAGAATTAAGAGATTTTGCAATGTACATATACCTTGAAGACTTTTATGGGGGCAATATTATTTTGGAGAGCACGCAGATATAAACAATAAATGATTACAGTAGCAGCGCCTATACATATTATATAAAACATATATGAAATGTAACAACAACTGGTAAAGATGCAGCTCCAATCAATCATTGTTGCTACCTAAGTTCGAGCATTTACAATGAAAACTATGACAAGAGCCGGAGCTTTCATAGGAGTAAAATAGAGCAGCTGCGTCGGAAGCCTAATAATTAATATGTTATAAAATTGGAAATAACTTATTACTTTATTTATATTAAATCACAACAACAATATATCTCGAAAAGCTCATATTAATTGAACAATTACATATATACAAGTTTCTCGCAAGGTGAGAGATCTCGTAAAGATTAGTCATAACTTATATAGATTAGGGGCAGGTGGTGGTGCGAATAGCATGTGTTATCTCCGAAGCTTTAATGTTTTTGGTTCTTTTTACACTGAATGCTCTGAAATACCTTTAGTACACACCCTATAACCTAGTTGAGTAAGTCTGTGACAACACGTCTGTGTCATCTCCGAACTCTTGACTAACCACTTTGTAAACCTATTCAAATTAATTTCGAAATTCAGGTATCTGGATTGTTCGTTCACCACAGATTAGTGAATGCTGGCGGTGGCCTGCATGTTTCAGTTTCTGGATTGGTTACATCCACTACTTGCAGCTACATCAGAAAACTCCGCAATTCCACTGGTTCAAGTCCTCAAGAGCGGCTTACATTGGAATAGCCTGAATCCATCCTCTCGAGAACGATTAGATACCCTGAATTGAATAATCTCATTGCCTCCACGCAAATCTCAAGACACGTTGCCCTCGGACAGTCCGAGTTTAACCCATTGCATACAAAACACCGTCGCCAAAGAGAAAACTAATGAGGCAGGTTGGGATTGCGTTAACCTGACCACTAGTAAACCGCAAAACAGCAAAGAGATTGACATAGGACAGTCTGAGTTCAAGCCATTGAGTACGTCTTGGTACAGCGTTCCGTCTCTATTGCCGCTCGGCAAACTAATTAGGCAGGCTGTCATTGAAATATTCTGCTCCCCCCCCGGATTCTCGTAGACGCCTGGCCGACAGATAGCATTAGGCTAGTTATCTTTCAGGTCAACATCAGTGCTTGAGATCACTACACAGTTTGTGATGTCTATCCTCTCTTGGTACTGTTGAAGAAGACAACAGAAGATGTCGCTGTCGGTGGTAGCTGGTTTGATACATCCGACTAGTTCCAGTATGGCCAGAGTGTAGCAAAATCTGGCTACTTCCCTGAAGTTCCCTAGAAGTATGAATATTGATATCGCCCCTACCGAAGACGAAACTATTTGAACTGGAATGCACTGGATAACAGCTCCAGATTAAAGATAATAATAATTGGCAGCCCGTCGAAACTATACGCTGAATTACATCTTCATGTCAAAGATAACAAAAATTGGCAGCACTTCAAAAGTCTTTCAGCATCTCTGCCCTCCTCTTTCATCATTGATTATAATATTTTCAACTTCAAGAAATGCCCAAATTCTTAGTGTGGTTTTTTTTTTAGTAATTTTCTAAATGCAGTCATAGTGAAACTAACCTGCACTTAATCCTCTGAAATTTAAGAATAATAATATTTTGCAAGTCAGTGCTGGAAAGTTGCAAGCTTCATAGGGTGCATTCTAAAGCGTTACAGGGTGGTCAGGGAAAATTAACTCAAAATATAAATGTGCCCCGACTCGGCTGTATGAATTTTTAATGAGCATTGTTCAGGAAATGATTGCTTTAAGTTTGTGTGACTTTTGAAATATTTTTACAAAATTTATTAAAACTTTTTTTTCACAATTTTTCACATGTGCCGGACCTCAGTGATGCTTCCAGAATTTTTTTTACCCCACCCAACATTCTGCTAAAAACATTTTTGGGATTAACCTGAATTGAATGTCTTTATTGACTGGTCTCTATATATATCTCGATAACTGAAATACCAACCAGCAAATGTAAAAAAGGCTCTACCGAAAAAATTACCATTTTCTTATTCAATACTTCAAGATATTGTCGCCTAAAGAATATTGCAATATCGTATATTACAATATTATTAAATTTTAAATATTTATTTAATTCTTCATTTACAAATATACTCTATCCAGTGGTGCACCCTGTGTTATAAAATTGCTTATATTTTTCCAGATATTTAATATGATGTTGTCGTATATCACCCATTGCGATAGAAATACAAAATTGTGTTGTTGTAAATGCAAATATTTGGCATATAAGATTTTTTTTTTCTATATATGTAAATCAAGATATTCATTGTAAGATTATTGTTTTGTTGTACGTGATTTTGTTATGCACATACCAGTGTTGGGCGTAATCTGATTGCAGTGTAATTTAATTAATAATTGCATTACAGTTTAGTCAAATTACAAAGTAATCTAATTAAACTGTATTCGATTACATATCAATCAGATTACTCATGAGAGAATATGTAATCTATCAAATGTGTAATCTGTTACAATTTAATTAGATTATTTTGTAATCTAATTACATTGTAACAGATTACTTTGTAGATTACTTAAAAGTAATTAATAATATAATGAAATGAATTGAAAGAAAATAGTATTGTTCTGGTACGAAATTAGTTTTAGGGAGTTTTATGAAGAATTAGAATACAAATATCTTAAATATCTTAAATGTCTTAAATGTAATCACATTAATTAGATTAACATGTAGTGGGATTAACTTGTAATCGATTAATGTGTAATAAGATTAACTTGTAATCACATTACACGTTAATCGATTACATTATGTAATTATGGAAATGGATTACTTATAGTAATCTGTTACAAAGTAATCTGATTACAGAATACATGGTTAATTGTAATTGTTAATCATTAATCAGATTACATTTTGCCCAACACTGGCACATACCACACGAAATATTTTTGAATAATAGATCTTGATTTGTCATATATCCAATGTTTAATCCTCTAACACTAGTCTTAAAAGAACTTATTTAATAATGGTTTATTGCATATCCTCGCTTATAAGAATTTTCTTATCAATGTCTGATTTTATCAGTCAAAACTATCACTTTTTATATTTATTTCTATGGGAATTATAATTTACGATGGCAAACGAAATTCTCAATTCAGAAGATGTAGGGGAAGGTGGCCTATAATTACACACCATTAACATTTTACCTTGTGGATCTTAATGATGCCGTCCTGGCTTCTCACGCGTCCCTTCCGGTGGCCAAATCTTTCAACACTTTGTACATAAATGATAAGTGTCCGCAGCCTAACATGCTGCTCTGCTCTGTTTTCTGACGTTGCTGCATCTGCTTCTTCCGTACCACTTGACTTGGGTTTGAATAGAAATGCTCCTATTCCTGTGGAGTGTTCCAAGCCAATCCGTAAACAAAGCATCTGTAATAACCGATCCCGGAAAAGTTTAACTGCGACTGAAGGGAGGGAGCATTTCACAGTAGCGCATGGTACTTCAACTCAGTCAACTTTAGGAAATGGTATTGGTCCCCCTTTGAGAATGGTACCAAGACCTTCGAATATTTTCGTCACCCGTCTCTGTCCAGAAACGATATGTGAGGACATATTGAAGTATTTGAAGGTAAAAAATATCGCGACTGATTGTATTTCTTGTCGAGAAATCAGTAAAAGCTCTAAACCGTTTGCATCCTTTCTCCCAACTAATTCAGCAGATATACAGGACAAGTTATTAGACCTTCTATTTTGACCTTCTGGCACTTCTACCAAATTATATGTACCTTCTTAGCGCCTACCTAGAAATACAGCTAAAATAAACAAGATTATTTAAAAAAACTGAAGTCGCTTTCCCTTTACTATCAAAATGTAATGGGGATTCGGAAAAAACCGCATTTATCTTCAAAACTCTGTCGCGACTTGTTTCGATATAGTTCATTTCACTGAAACTTGGCTGCACCATGGTTTTCGCGATGCTGAAATCCTTGACAATTCTTATCAAATTTTTAGAAGAGATAGACAAACTGTTTCGGAAGCTCGTAGCGGTGGTGTACTGCTCGCCTGTAAAAATAAGTTTAATTGCAGCCAAATTGAACTTCCCAGTTTCTCTAACAATCTCCATATTGAGCTTTCTCTCTTAAAATATGACTTATACATAATTTGTTGCTATCCATCGAGACTGCATAAATATCGTCGATGACAATGGTTAAAATATTTACGACATACTTACTTCAACATCTAATTTTATCCATGGTAAGATGAAACCTATTGACGAATTACTACTTATTGGTGATTTTAACTTATCCAATATTCAATGGGTACTAAATGAAGATGATAATGACTATCTTCATATTAGTAACTTGACAACAAGGGAATCAGTCTTCCTGGACGCTACTTCATCTCTTGCTCTCAGCCAAATCAGTAATGTTAAGAATGACATGGGTAAGCAGTAACACCTGGTATTTTCTACTCACGCGAGTAACCTATTAGTTCAACCTAGCCCAGTTAAAATGTCTACTCTTGACAAACACCACCCCCTCTAATAATTACATATTTTCATGAAATCGAAGACCTCGCAAATTGTGACGAAACACAATACTTTTTCAATTTCAGAAATGCTGAATTTTCGGAAGTTTCCAGTAGACTTACCTCTATTGATTTCAACACATTCCTGTCTAGCAAGGGTGTTAGTTAACGAAGATGTTTCTAAATTTGATATAACTCTTTTCAATTTATTTTTCTCTCACGTTCCCCGTGAGCGTCAGCGGATCACTAAAACATCTCCATCATGATTCAATAAAGCACTGAAACGTCTAAAATATAGAAAAAATAAATTGTGGAAAAGTTATATGAGGGACAAAGGCATTATAAGTCACAACTTCCTCACATCATATAATGAGTTGAAAGAACTTTCCTCTTCACTCTATGATGAGTATATTCAAAATAATGGGTGCGAAATTATTTAGTGACCGACGTAACTTTTGTAACTTTATTAATATGAAGTAAAAAACCGACAACTACCCCAATACCATGAGATAAAAAGATTCTGCTAGTGATGTTTCGTCTGAAATTTGCGATATGTTTGCTTCATTTTTTGAAAATGCATTTTCCTCGTCAAATTTCCAACCTGGTAATAGCAACTTTAGTCATATGAACGACTTCCATAACGTTTCATTCACTATCCCTTCAATTACACATGAGGATATACTTGATCGTATTAATGGGCTTTCAAATGACCTCAAAACGGGTCCCGATTGGATTCCTCCAGCCTTTTTGAAGTCATGTTTCTTCTCCCTAGCAGCCCCGCTGATTATTATTTTCCAAAAATCGCTCGATAGTGGTTATTTTCCGCAGCTGTGGAAAAATTTTTTCATCATACCTATCCACAAAAAAGGTAGTAAAAATGATATTTCTAACTATAGGCCTATTGCAAAATTATCTTGCATACTCAAATCTATCATTTACTGTCAACTATCAACTTCCTGTAAGAATTTGCTCTCTTCAAATCAATATGGGTTTATTTCGGGCATGTCTACAACTCTTTGGAATTTGTCTCGGATACCTTTGGAGGGTTTGCAAAAGGTTATTAGACAGTTTGTATTTATAGACTTTAGGAGGGCTATCAACAAGTTATCTCACTCCTTGATATTGTTTAAAATGGAAAAGTATGGGTTTCCCCTAACATTCTTAAAATGGACGGAGTCATATTTAGATAACAGAGCATACCAAATCTATTTCGGCCATTCCATCTGTAGAGTCTTGAAAGCTTCGTCCGGTGTACCTCAAGGGAGTCACTTCGGACCATTGCGCTTTATTCTATTTATTGACGATATTGTCCCTGTTGTGATGCACTTCAATGTGTTGATTTATGCTGATGACATTAAACTTTTCGCTCAGATTAATTTTTTTAACGATTGTGAACAGGTAGAGGGTAACCTCTACAAAAGTAATAATTTGGTACTCAATATCGACAAATGTGGGTTTATGACTTTCCACAGGAATCAGAAACCTATCACTTATGATCATGGGCTCTCGGATTCCTCGATTAGTCGTATTAGTTCTGTTTTCTGTGACTTGGGTGTCAAATGTGACCAAAGATTGAATTTTTTATCTCATATAAACTTGATGGTATCAACGAGTAGTTCTATGCTGGACTATAAAAGGTTGGTCTCGAGTGTTCTCGAATCTCACTATTACACTGCGTTTGTATACTTGCCTTGTGAGACCCTTTCATGAATACGCTAGCCAAGTTTGGTTACCATTTTACGGTATTCAAAGCGACCGTATCGAGTTTGCTCAGCGGAACTTCTCATGATTTGCTCTCAAGCACCTACCCTGGAATAATTCATTAATTCTTCAGCCCTGTGAGGATCGCTTGAAGCTTTTAAAAATGCGTTTGCTGGAAAATCGTCGAATAGTTGTCGATGCTACTTTTGTGCATCAACTCTTAAACGCGAATATTGACTCTCCGTTGTTAGTTGACAAATTCTCTTTTCATGATAGTTGGCACAATTTGAGAAGGCTACCTTTATTGTATGTTAACTCCTCAAGGTCTAACTTTGCATGTATGAACCATGTGCATTGCTGTTAATAATTTGGCTTAGCGTTTTGTTGTTGATGTTTCTAAGCATGTTTTAAAAGAACGTCTATATAATATTTAATCCTTTTAGTTCTATTTAATTTTCTTTTAATGCTTTCTCTTCAATGTTGCATTGCATGTAATTTCATCTGGTGTTTGGTCTATGTTTAGTTTAACATACTATTACTAACCCCCAGCGAGATTGTATTAAGCTGGTTCTAATAGTCAATTTAACACTTTATATTTAAGCACAATTTAAGTACACATTTAGCAGCATGAAAGTGTTTACTTTCATGTTTTGAAGAATGTTAGACATTAAAACAATTTTTTTCCTTAAAAAAACAAAGCACCTCTAATGTGTTATTTTGGTGGCGTGTGTATAAAACGACATACACTGTGACATTTAAGGCCACCCATGTAATTGGAATAAAACGCAATATTGGTTCAAAAGAAATTTAGTATATTTGTCAAAATAAACGAAAATATAGTTGTTTTTTTTAATTTCTGTATGCTTATTTTATTTTTATTTCTTATTGCCCAAACTTTGAAGAAAACATAATTTTTAGAATCCATGAGTAAAATGACACACGTATCTCATTTTACCCTTGGCCAAGGTATATTAATTTGCCTTTGGCCAAGGTACATATGTCATTTTACCGAAATGGCCAAGAGTAAAACAAAATGATTATTCATCACATATCTACGAATCTCGCATCAATTGTTTTTGAGAATAGGAGCAATCCACCAATAATAGCATATTAAATAAAATTAATACTTAATAGCGAAAAAACACAATACTAGTCCCTGTGAAAAATACTTAAGCAATCACTTTCTTTTATTTTCTCCACTAATTCGCTTCAAAATAGTTTTGGACAATTCTATTCTTGTTGTCGGCTGCAAAATAACTGAAGAGCACGACCAATACTATTACGAATGCGTCGGACCATTGCCGTCTTTATGTTCCAGGCCGTGACACAAAACGATTTTGCTACTTGCAAAAGTATTAGAGTGGTACAATTTCGCACTTCTCTCAGCATTTGTTCTTATGGAAAAATGCATTACTTTCAACTTCAACCTTCTGCACAATGTAAATAAGCCTCCGTACTAGAAGTTTTATTCAGGAATTTTGTTGTTTATTTTCTTGTGCATTTACCAGCATAAAAATCTAAGTACTTTGTTTAATAAAATTGTTAATATTTTTTCACTCAAACCTAACACTAAACATAAAAATGAGAAAATGTGTTGAATTCTGTTGCCTTCATACCTGCTTTCATTTAACTGTGTATTTTCTCACAGAGAAATGAAAGCTCACTTCAAAGTGGGAGCAAATAGTTCTTAAATCAGATCCACTTTTGTTTGAAACTGATTTTCTTTTGAAAATGTATAAAAACCTAAAGTATAAATTATACTACCATAAAAGCAACAAATTTCCCTATAAAATAGGCAAATATTTGAATTACCTTTGAATTATAATTTAAAAGTTAAGAAGAGAAAACCGTTGCCGTGCATTCGATTCTCAGCGCAGTGAACAAGCGCAGCTTGTGTACCTCTGACGATTGAAGTTGAAAGTAATGCATTTTTCCATAAGAACAAATGCTAAGAGAAGTACGAAATCGTACCACTCTAATACATTCAAAGAATTCGATGTCACGGCCTGGAACATAAAGACTGCAATGGTCGGACACTAAGATTTTGTGTGAAAGGCCAATATGTCGATTTACCCGACTATGTCATTATAGGCTATCTTGCCCTACAAGATTTCTGGAACTAATATAGAAACCGACTTTTTTGACTTTTGAAATTTACAAACTTTTAGTAAATACTGAAGTTTTTTTAGGTTATGATTAAAGATATATTCCGTTACTTCAGATATCCTGTTAACTACATTATTATAAGTTTTACGTACATACACATATAGTAACATCGCCAAACTTGTATCAAGATAAGAATAATACTAAGTTAGATTGTGAAGAGCCTCTAATATTTGTATGTAGTTTTGCATAGTACTGTAGGTGTAAACATCTTTTTCCATAGAATTTGTGGGCTGAGCAATTAAATTTTAGGTAGGTAGTGAATTAAACACACCAAAACCGATTAGGAAACGAAAGATACAAATGGATTTGTGGAAGGAAAAGATTAGAAAAAATAAATGAAAACAGAGAGACGAATATATCAGCATCCTATGCCAAAAAGAGTATTATGACCCCTATGTCATTATTCCCATATTTCTCCTATGTTCCAAGAAATTCATCAAAGATGATAGCAGTGCAATTCATAAAGAGTAAACGGACGGATGCTGAAAAATTTAAATTTTATAGCAAATACGTTCGGGAAATGGAAATTAAATGTCATAGAGTTATAAAATCTAAAAGAAGACAAATATTGCGATATGTATGATAGTAGAGTCACACTACTGCCGATCAATAACAACGAGACAATATCTTCAGTCATACTTGACAATATTAAAGATATACAAACTTTATAAGGAAAGCACCAACAACTCAGTAACTACTCCAATCAATTTACCTTAATATTTTCAATTATTCTTTTTACCTTGTGTTTCACAAACTCAAGAAAGATCAATGTGATCGGTGCGTTCAATTTAAAAGTAAGATAAATCATACTCGTGTAGAAAATATTGTATATGAAAAGCACCGAGAGAAAACAGATAATTAAAAATTAAAACAAAAAATGTTGAATGAATGATCATTGACCCCAATACTATTGTTATAAGCTACGATTTGCAGAGTGTCTTCAATTTACCGAGAAAATTTAATTTGCTTGAATGTTTTATTATAAACGAAAATTGAACGTGTATAATCTAATTGTACCGAATTCAAATATCATAACGTATTGCGACGTATGGAGAGAAGTACATAGCGATAGTTCAGGGAATGAATGATTTACCATCAGTACTTAAAAAAATGATTGACAAAAATAGTACTGGATGTCCCATATCTGGAACATATAGTGTTTCTTGGAGTGATTCATTGGTCCTCCGAAATCGTAACAGAATAACTTCGACAGCAATATTACAAACTCTTGAATGACCACAAATAAATCAAGTCTGTTATTCATAAATACTCAGAGCAGGGCCATTCGCGAATCCAGGAAGTGGACAGCGTTTACAGTATAATAGACAAATATTTAAAGTACTATACAGAAATTCACAGCCCGCTACCATTGCTCAGGATTCTAAGCAACATGAAATATCGAAATGTAATTTTACGAATAATCCAACTGATCTCATGTAATTTCAAATGTTTTGCTAAAGGATCAACTGAGCTTAATTTTCAGAGCGTTCGGTTTTCAAAAGTGAAGATTTTACATTATGAAACAAGTGATCTCTTTAAGCTGAATTATAAAACTTCAGTCGAGTAGACTGATTTTAAAGATGCGGACCCTTTAATGAAAAAAAGGGGTTTTCTTGCAACTCCAAAAACATTATACTCCAAGCCACTTACACAACTATCCAGATTGCAAATAAAATAACAAAGGAAAAAATAAACGACATAAAAGATTTGCTGCTTTTCTTATCGGAGCAAGATAAAACATATTTTCAGGCTTTACATAGACTAAAATACATAAAAAAAATCATATTAGTTAATAATAATTATTATACAATACCTAGCCGTATGCATTTTTCATAAGTCCATTGGAATATCAATACCAATCCAATGAAGCAAAAACGAAAAAAAAATCTATCATCAGTTTTTACTTTTGAAGGCTCAAAATTTGAGAGTTAATTTACAAAAATCATAAAAAATGCACATACGACTTTCTAATATACAGACGACGATATAGTAAAAGTTAAACTCGAAATGTCGTTCGTTTCAAATATCATAATAGGCCCAAATGCCTTCATAATAAGCTGAGATTACCACAATAACCTAGACTTTGTTGCCCTATTTAGAATCCTACCTATCAGATAAAGTTGAGCTTTACATTCGACTGCATTCCGAAGGTATCCCCCTTCAAACCAGCTCAACTCTGAATTCAGACAAAACTCATTATTTCGGAGAGGGAAAACTAGAAATTTGGACATATCAATTTTTCACAAGGATACGATGTAAAGATGTTGCCGAACTTAAATGAAATAGATTGGCATAGAATTTATGTATTTTCACGCAGACGAATTTGAAATAAATCCCTCTATGTGGTAAGTTAGAGAAGAACCAGAATTTCTGGAAGTACAAAGAACCAAACAAGAGATGAACTCATTTTGTTTTGTTTGAGGTTTTACATACCAAATGCATTTTCAGAAATTATTCTCCTATTCCCTGAGATATAAGTTTCTTGGCATATATAGAAAATGGCCAGTAGTAGAATACGTAAATTAACGGCTCAGTAAAAATGCGTTATACCATCCAGTGGCATATAACTGAGCTATATCGACAGGATTTCTTACATTCTAGCTTACCTATATGTAACTATAGTTACCTTCATATGTGTGTATACAATTAAACTAGACCGAAGCCTTAAGTTGGTTAAACTCCTTTCATGAAACCAACGGGTCCCTTAGCACTGTGATGTAAGTATTAGTGGGGTAGGTATAGTGGTGAGAGGTAATGGAGTCAGTCTTAATACACACCTCGCACATCTTGCGCCACACTACGACACTCCTCCATCCCCTTCCACAAAACCTTCAGCAGTCCAGCTCCAGCTCCAGGATCCCATGGTCTTAGAGATTCGGTCAAAACCACTGGTCGCAACCAAACTTCACTGGCATTAAATTTGTACAGAACATCGGAGACTGGAGATTGGAGACTGTTTGTGAATGCCCCGAACTTAGTACGTCAAGCGTGGATACACATTCTTACGAACATACTTATCTCTGGTGGTGTATTCGTGACGTTGGCTGTTGGATACAAAGGTATGTACGACAGAGCGATAGCGCCTGCTGATGCTGCTTCTACTTCTACTTCAACTCCCGGTAGCTGGGTAGATGGGCATCTGAGGATGCCTTGAAAACTGTACACAAGGAATAAATTGCCCATACCCCCTGGACATGGTCAAGTCTGTTCGGTTTCCATTTGAAAGGCATGACTTCACTTACATACAAAAGGTGAAGGATGAGGGTACCGAGAGTATCCTTAAAGGGGGTGGTACTGGCACTGGAGATGTTTGTGCCAGCAGCCCACGGCTAGTGTATCTTGATATGTGGAATGAGATTCTGGAATGGATGAAAATGACTTGGCTGGGTTTGACCCTTCAAACCTTTGAAACCTCAAAGCATCGAATGTTGATACGCGACGGCCATTTTGATTTTGCATTTAGATAAATTTTACTAAAAGGGCGGGTGGGGGTTGGGTGGTGGTGAGAATATTAATGTTAATTGAAGAAATTACTAATGACAATAATTATCCGCTCAATAAATTATTCCCACGCGTCATAAATGACGTTTAGAGCAGTTTATTTTCGGAGTGGGTGTCACAATTGGTCAGAGCTTGAAGTGTTATGTAAATGAATTACGGATGAAAGAATCGAAAAGATTATTGCTGAGAAATTCTAGAAAATAATAAACACTTTTCTGATGAGAATGTTTGTGCACTTCTTAAGACGTAACAAGTATAACAAAATTTTTGTTTTTGTTAAGGTAGCCAAGGTAAATATACACAAATTATCCTGTGATGCTGTTTTTATGACTTTGAAAGGAATATTAGTGGGGTAAAGGAATGATAAGACAGCAATAATTGCATTTTATTGAAACTTAGCGACAGTAACTTTTACTTACCCATGTCATTATTAAAGAGATAATATCCGTTTTCCATTTTGAGCTGCTTACTTAGGTTAATTTGCAACACTAACGTTCCCGATCTCATTAGGCCACATTTTCAAGAAATTGAGACAAACGCAAACGAACATAAACCAAATATTTTTGTACGACTCTAAAGGTACCCTTTTCTATTGATATTACCTGTCACAGGCCCACCCAATTTGAAAATACAATTAATCAAGTATTTGGTGATATAGAAAACAAGTTTTTCGTGAAGTTTATTTATTTGCACAACTAAACAAATAGGAAAAATATAACAGAAGTGAATATTTAAAAAAATAATTCAGTTTTATAAAGCCTATTCTAAGGGCCTTATTAAACTACCACAGTCTAATAATGCCCAAACCAAAAATTTACTTTTTCAAAATCTTAATCAGAGGAATGATTCCCTTTAAACTTGTTAAAACTAAGAAAATCAACAAAATTCGGTTATTTTTTATAATTTCGAATAAAAATGGGCCTTTTTACCGCCCAGGGGGATAACAAAGCCGCAACAGCTTTATTTATAAATTTCTTAACGTACAACAGAGTAAATATAAACAGCGTTCATTCTTTAGAACGAAAACAATGTCACACAATCATAATCCTATATAGGAACGTTTAGTGTCATTAGGAATATAAATTATAGGTTAGGTAGGGTAATTATAGATATTCTTTGAATTTATTTTCAGTTCATTTCAGTCTATAGAGACGAGAATTAGGGTAGTAATGTGCACAGTCTACTCCAGTGGGCCTTATTAGACCTATGACAAGATTTTACAAAATTACTCATTAATCAAATAAACACAATTCTGGGCGAAAGTAAAGATCGAAATCATAAACTACATTACCTAACCTTCAAACTAAACAAGTTACTACATGTGGAAATAGCAATTAAACAACGGAATTATGATTTTGTCTAGGCGAAAATTATAATTGCAAGCAGCCGTACTCCTCTCGGTGACGTACCAATCTTTACTGGAAGGAAAGATGTGGCGAGCGTATCCTGGAATAGAATAAATAAAGCCACCATGCAGGTAAAGATGACGCAGGCAAACATGACGCAGGAGTATGTTATAAGTCAACGCCATTAAACCCCTGTTCATGAGCGCGATACGATACGTGCGACATTTTATTGGGGTCCTGCTCTTCATATAGATCTATCTCTCTTTGCGACTTTGTTTTGATTTTGTGGTGGCAGGAAGATATTATTGTGAAATTTATACATATTTATATTTTTGTATTGATATATTTACATACATACAAATGTAAACAAACATAAATATTGAGGTTAAGGTGAAAATCGCACCAAACTAAGAGCATTACTGCGATAAATTTTTGTATCGCACGAAAAGTAGAAAGTGTAAGCACATGTTCAGCGACAACAACATCGCTGCAGCTATTTAGAGCTCTGTCGCATGCGATAATTCGCGATCGTGAGCAAGCGTTAAGTGATCGCAATGAACGTAGGCATCGTAGCCATGACGCAGAAGTTGGTCGACTTCCAACTTTACCGCAATTACCGCACTTTGACGTTTGACAGCTGATTAATATTTCGTTTGTTTTAAAATTTTGGATGCTGCACATCATGAGTTTCAAAGAAAAGTCAATCATTGGTGGTAAAAAAATTAGTTTTGTAGTCTCAATTTATTATTAATACCGTTAACAAAACTAGTTGAAATTCCACCTTGACGCAGTCACCAATGGCCATTTTGTTCACCTTGTTGGTGGCTACGACACTTCATCACCGCATTTGTGCGATGCGTCCTGTTCCAGTGAATTCACTTGAACAGCTGTTTAATAGAAAGAGATTACCCATCAGAGTAGGCGTCATTTGAGAAAATAAAAAAATAAATTAGTCCAAATTTTGAAAGAAAGAATTGTATGTAGCATTTAAGGAAAATGAACATGTGTGTGACCAAGAGAAATATACTTGTTTTTTCTGAAGGAGAATTGTCTGCAATTTTTAATTACCAATCACACTGGTGAATAAGGGTGTAGTGGTTCACTGTTGTTTTTTACACACTGCCGAATAAGTGTTTACTATAATTTTTATTTATAAATGACACACTGAGAGGGAAGTAGGTTAGATAAATCCTTGGTGAGCGAAAAATCGAGAAAGACAGTCTCTCCAAGAGCATTAAACAGTAATATATGTGCATGTTCAAAATTTTGTGCTATCACAAGAATGACATTGCACAGGGTAATGAACAATCATATGATCGGGAAATCTGAAAATAAAGAAAATTGAGGTAGGATTTATCTAGCGAAATAATAATCTGAAAAAATAGTAATATAATAAAATAGCTTAAATATTGTACACTGAAAATGTACACAAAAAACAGACTGAACTTTTGCAAGAGTTAGGAAACTTCTGATGAGCCCTGTGGCTAGGACGAAACTGGTCAAGTATAGCCGAACAGAACCACTAAAAATTTTTAACCCTTAACAAATGTTTGTTCAACCATATCAAGATGCGAAGTAATGCATAGAAATTGAGAATATTGAACGACGCACTGTGCTGCTACTCAGGACTACTTTGGTTTACTACTATATATTTATGAAAATCCATGTGCATAACATCAGTACTCTACATCGATGCATTCTCAGGATATTAAAGCAATGCAGTGTTACCTCAGAACGAACAAAAACAGATGATCTTACGTTCCGCGAATGGAAACAATAAAAAAAAAACTAAAACAAAATGTGGAACGTGCTCATTTGAAATGAATGTTAAACAACAAGAAATAAGAAATTCGGCACATAAATATGCAATAGTCACCAATAAAAGAGCATTTTTCACGTCATTTGTATCACTGAAAGTAAAGCGAACACATTTCGACCCCAATAAAATCACCTCCACCCCCATCCACAGAGTCGATAAGGGTAAATCATGTTCTATTAACAAATTACCGGGCGATAAATCAAACCATCTAACACTTAAGTTTATATTCAATCATATAAATTTTATTATCGTTTTATTGACAGGGGTGGTTGACGTCGGAGGAGTAGGAGGAGGGGGAGGTATAAAAAGAAGTCCAGCAGCAGTGAGAATGTTAACTCCCCAGAAGTTGGAAAAGCCAAACAGAGAGTAAACGAATGGAGCACGGGAGCATGGGGCACATCCAACCAGACACATCCAGAACTAGAACCAGAAGCAGAGCGTAATCGTTACATAAAAATTTTATGGGACTCGATAAAAACATGGAACAACCTGTTGTCTGTTGCTCTTGGTACTTTTATTCAGTTCTAATGGGCAAGATGAGAAGTTGTAGGGGTGGTAGGAGTCCTACTCACTGTGGCTAGAGGAGAATGGGACGTTTGGTTTCAGTAGCTCGAGAATTGGATGCCATGATAACGATGGGAAAAATCATAAATTTCACACAATGTACACACAGCTGTATACGTTTATATCTGTATTTTAGCAATCAAAGGACGAGTTTATCAAATACACATAAAAAAAAAGGGGGGGACGGAAAGTTAAGACACGTTGTTCGATGCGGAAAGGCCGTGTCATGTTTTATTCCTTGGTTAGATTAAGTCGGCTATCACTAAGAAGGGATTCCTTAACTTTTTCATACTTCTGTTGGCCCTCTTCGTGCGTTAGATTTAATCTCTGTTGAACCATTCGCTTATTCAATTCGATGTCCTTCTTCTCCCTGAGCAACCTTTCGTAATCAAAATCATCAAATTGATCATGGAATTTATCAAGGAATCTCTTTAGCGCCTTTGCTTCAGCTGTTAACTGAAATAGACAAAATGAAAAAAAACTATGTTCAATTTTACAGAACACAAAAAAAACATATTATTTACATCTTCATATTTTCGCTGCAATTTATTCAATAGATGAACATAGCGAGTTTTCAATTCGTCCAAGCAAGCATTATATGCTGCCCAGGATTGCTCATAATTTGGTTCTTCGTCTTCATAGAGTACTAAATATGGTGCCAGGAAATCAGCATCATTCATAGCGATTTGTCGTTTTCGTTTCTTTTCATCTTCAATCTGTAATGATATTGGCAAATTAATTATTCCGAAGGATAAAAGGAGCAATTTAAGTGACTTCAGTGATTCTGATCTTTTGTCGTATTTTAATATCAAAATATTTGTCCTACTTTTAGGGGTATATTTTCACGTTTGTTCATTGCAAATTCATTTTAGTTTATTTTGTGGTTGATGGAAAGGACGAATCGAAATAAATACGCTGAAAATTAAATAACGACAAATTTGGGGTGAAATGTCAAAATATAAAACAAAAATATACGACAAAAGATCAGAATCACCATTCAGAGTAGAATTAAAAGAACAACGCAGTGTCAGTTACTCATTTTGAGTGTCACTGTAATACTTCTGATAGAAATGGGGTATCGATATCTAGATATTCTACATATCTAGCTATTAAAGAGGACCTCTGACAGACATAAAAGGGGGCATTGATGTGACACACCGTACTTTGAGATATCAATTCAGTTGACAGATATTTAAGTGTAAACAATTTGGAAATAGAAGTGACAAATAAATATTAGCTTTAATTCAGGCTAAACGGCAACAATAAATTGTAAATATAAGAAAAATTTAAGATGTGGAGCGAAAAAGAAGAAAAATGCGATTTCTCCATACTTCAGTAATAGACTTTGTTTCCGGGGAGTTTAATATTTTACGACAAGTACCGAGGTACTGTCAGTTTGTTGGCTTATAGCCGCAACTCAGAATTTCACGAAGAAATTTTGAGAGTATACTGTAGTGTAAACAGCAGGTAGTTCAGGGTTTCATTGTTGTCCTGATGAGATCGTCCTATACTGCTGATCGAATCATATACATACAGTATGCTCTCAGAATTTATTCTTGAAATTCTGATTTGCGGCTGTATGCCAACAAACTGACCCTCAGTACTTGTAGTTTAATTCTTTGCTTAATGCAGTAGCTTAAAAAATTGCCTGCAGACTTTATATGGGTCTCGAAAGAGTAAAATTCAATCCGCTTTTCTATAGCTTAATATTTTTATTTTTTTTTCCCGGGAAGTAAACATTTACTCCTTTCAACTCCATGTTGAAAAAAAATGCTTGATTCTTGATCTTTTTCTTGAGAAAGCACAGACATATTTTCGCTTAATTTGACACATTATCATATTATTACTATCAATTTGTAGATGGCGCAGCACAACTTAAGAAATACCGCTGATCCGGATTTATATACCCAGTAATATTTGAGGATATGTACATCTAGCAATTTAGTTTATACTCACTAGTTTTGAGTATTTGTTGACACACATGGTGTATTAACGTGGTATTACGAATATCTAGATATCGAAACCCCATGTCTGTCGTAATATTTCTTAAACTGAAGTGCAAATGAATAGAAATATCAGAATTAATAGAAAAAGGAACGATGACATGGTTACTCTGTCGCTGGCTGGTGCCACTAATAATAGCATTGTTATAATTGATTAGAAAATGCGTCTAAAAATAAATTTTGTCTACTACCAAAGGAATGTTTAATGATGTCCCTTTCGCCCGGACGGAAATAGTGTGTACCTTCTAACGAACCGTTTTCGCCCAGAATATTGATAGATAATCTATAGGTGTAATTTATTTCTCGTGATATAATTCATAGTTGCTATTTGAATAAGAAGTATGTATAAGTAAGTCAGTGAAGACTTACCAGATCACCTTCTACCTCCCAACTTACTATCCTATCCAAGCAATTTGAGTTGAACTGACTTGTTCGTGAAATGAAGAATATCAGTCATTTGTAGAAAATAAGCGGGTATATAGAAAATGCAAAACTTGTACGTGTGTGAAATCGGTAGCCTCTCGATACGTATGCAACAGAAGTTTTTTATGACCCCAACGTACGTACTGAAAAATGGAAAGCTATCTTTGCCCTCGCCAGTGCTGAAAAACGGAGAATTAGAGGAGAACGGATCTTGAAAGTTAGTTCGTTTTTAACGAAAAGCTTTCCTGAACCATCCAGGGGCCGTTTGCACATCTAGATGTAAGTTGTCTCAGCCTGAACCATACAGGAGCCGGATTCTGTAACTCGGGGAGTTTGGGGAATGAGAATTTTCGTTTTCCCCGATTAAAACTCCCTAACTCTCCATTCGCGATTATCTAACAAACATTGGGAGTTAGGGAAAACGTGAGAAGTGTCGAAATATTGAAAGACGGCTAACGCTGTGTAGGAGAGTCGTAGAGCATTGGGTTTTTTTTCCATCGAATTTAGGGTCTAGAGTACAAAAAAACATGAAAAATTTTTTCGTGGAGGGGCTTTTGGGGATGGCGGGTCGTACCAGCCCTCATTGGGATTATCCGAAATACGTCATATTTGGTATCAAATTAAAGACCGTGAAACCGGTAATCGAGCTGTGCACTTTTTTTGTTGATCATTTTAACTTCATAACTGACTTTTTACAGCCGAAAACGGATTTTTGCACGTGGGTCATATGCACCCCAGTTCCTATATTTTGCATATATTTCTTCCATTCATTGTTTCACATTCATTAGTCCTCTGTTGGGAACACTTTTCTCCTGAAAAGTGAATTTCCACGAGTTACCGTTCTTCATAATGATGTGTTGAAAATATGTCCATTTTTTTACTAAAAAACGCCCATTTTTACATCTTAAGAAGGTCTGATTCACTTCTTTTGCAGTTATATCCAAAACTATTTATCACACTCAAAATGTAGATGTGATTTAATCCTCCATACAAGCTTTAACGTGCATAATTTAATTTGAATATCCTAGGTACCTAGGTACCTTCACAAAACTCAACAAAATCAGCCAATACTGTCAGTTGAGAAATATTCTTCTAACTTCTCCATACCTAACACGGCCGAGAGTTTTGTCGAGTGGAATAGAGAGTTTGGTAATTCTTAATACAAATTCCCCGGGTTACCGAGTTCCGAGTGGAGAGTTAAGTGCCAAAAAACTCTCATATCCACAACTCTCCGAGTTAGTGAATCCGGCCCCAGTACGTGAAAAATGGAGAGCTAGTGATTGTACGTGCGATCCACTAAAATTACTACCCGAAATGCCTGAAATGGAAAGCCATCCTATCCCACTTTGTCATACTTTTCAATTACAATTCGTAATTATGGGCTTGTCCGAATCCAAGTTCTCATCTTCTAAGAACATCCTGTGCGGTCACACAACAAGCTCAGCTATTATAAGAATTAGAGGAAGACGCAGCTAACCTGTCCGAATTCGTGTGTTTAGCTTGATATTTTGTGTTTTATTATTTATTTGTATTTCTCACCGCGAGCAATAATCAACTTGAAAAGCTCTGTCCTCACTAAAAATGCAAAAGCAGTTAGGGTTATACATACAAAGCAGTCATATAACTCTTAACCATCCTAAATGCTGTTAAAAAAAAAACTGTTTGGTGACATGATTTTATTGTACTTATTATGATAAGCTATAATGCAAAGAATAAAGACTAATTTTATTACAGCTACAAATTATGACTGCTTTTATGAATATGAGCCTAATAATATTGTTTTTAACAAAATTATTACAGTAAAAAGCCTACGCAATATTTATGCTTCATTATATCAACGTTCCCTATTTTTCTATCAAGCTCAGGACGAAATTAACCTGTCCGGATTCCTTTGCTTAGCATGCGCAGACAGCAAAGAAACATAACCTCACAATATATTGACTATTTGAATACGTCAACTCGATGTGTGATTCGTAACCACATCGTGAGCTGACATACCACCGACGAATGGCTCCCATCCTTGGCGATTCAGCTAACCAAATGTCTAAACACTTATACAAAGTTACTAAGCTTGGTGGCATAGTTATGGATTCGCATAGAGTTTAACTCGGCGTTACGTCACTAGTTGTTATAAGAACACGAAGACGAAGATTCAGATTCGGACAGGCCCTGCGTATATTATTTGCAGTGATCATTTTGTATTAATATCGGGAATGTAAGGGACCATATCAGCATATTCGTAGTCACTTAGTCCATTGAAGATACTTAAAGCTAATTCAAATGTTTTACTATGGGGACCGACCGTATTGACGCCTGAACAACTACTCCGATGTAACAATCGCCAAGCATTGAAACTCTATACTTCCATGCAGCCAAGATATATACATAGTTAGAGGAACTGATTTTGCGGTTTGTAAAATTACTACACCTAGTAATTAGCGAGTTTAATAGACATTAAGATCACTTCTTCCTTAAGTGAAAGGAAATGCATCAAGTCACCCATTTCCGAAAACCATTCGAGTACCACAGAGCAATCTTATACTTCGTGATTTTGAATTGGTGATCATAAATGAAACAGGTCTCAACCGTAATTTCTTTGCTATACTATGAACCTTTTCAACGAAAGTGAAACCATCAGTCCAGACACCCCACACAAATCGTTAGTTATAGGACGTCACAGTCAAAACATTTCTTTAAATTTAATATTAACGACTTTCCCGCCGAAACGATATATATGATGATGATAATACGTACATTTTCTTGCAAGATTTGTAGACCTCCGAAAATTACCTTTCATTCGATCCTACTTATTTTACTTACATTCAACCGTTTTTGATATAAACCTTTTTTTCTGATGCATGATTTTAACATTTGTTGGAAAGCTTAGACGGTTTACAATCATCTGGGCTAAAGATCACCTTCACTTCACAGGTTGTGCAACAAGCAAGTTAAGGGTTGTTTTGTGAAAAACATATTTTCCCAATAACCAATAACGGTTAAGATCTATTCCCCCTCCCCGCACCCCCCACCCCCTGTCAACCAGTGTGTAGAAGTATTTACAAAATTTTGGAGCAATGTATTTGGTGCTTACCTACAGATAGTTCCCCAGCCATTAATATATTGCACAACTTTACAAATGTATAATAGGAAAAAGTCCCCTAACAAAGGCTTAAAAACACAATTCCGACGAGCAGAGCCCTCAAAATGGGCAATCGAAAAATTGCATACACAATTGCAACGGACGACGGCGCGGCAAAGGGTTATCACGTGAAAATGCAGAAATCAACTAAATTTTTAAATCCCAAATGTCACAAATTTGCTTCCTGCAATTTCCCTCCAAATCAAGTCTTTTTTAATCCATTTGGCTATACTGCTTGTTTTGTAAGTTGAGATTTGTTTTTGGCTCCACACTTCCACGATAATTTTTTCTCAAAATCCATGCATGGCTTTTTTTTTAAATTGGCGCGCGTCCTACAACCTCAAAAGTACAAAAATAAATGCCAAAACATTTTCAATCGTTTGATTTTGTTGGTAGTATTGCAGCGGCCGACGACCAAATTAAAATTTGTCGTTATTTTGGGCATTCTTGTAAGACACTGTGCTTTAAAAACTTTGATAGCGTCCTTTTTGGTCATTTTCCGTTGACCATCGAAATTGTTTTGAAGGCCGTTTGCACATCGAACGACGAAAACGAAAACGATAAACCGAAAAACTCCCTTTTTTACCCCGCAACAGCGAATATTTCCAATTAAACTTTTTTAAAAGGTGGAAAAATTCTTATTTTATTCACAAGAAGAATTTTTCGACCTTTTAGATAATTTTAATTGGAAATATTCGCTGCTGCAGGGTAAAAAAAGTGAGTTTTTCGATTCAGGGTTTTCGATTTTCGAAGTGCAAACAGCCTAAGGCTTAAAGTGAAAATTCCAACTACGGGAATCCTCACTTTACCTCTGTGATTCCTTAAGGACATTCAACTATTATATACATTTGCCACATTCAAAAACCGGAGGCAAAGTATAATTTCTATTATACGTAGTGATTAAGGTTGCATAAAGACTACTGCTGATTCGTAGACAGCAGGCTCGGTAAATTTATGGACAGTCTCTAGCACTGACATATATAAAATGGATTGCTGACACTGCTGAAATTGCTTACATTATATTTTGGTTTAACTACTTTATTCCGCGCTAAACTTCAAATAATAAGTTCTATATGAAATCCACCATAATCCAGTTTCAGTTCAGTGGTTTTCCAAATGAATATATAAAATAGAAATAGATGACAATACAATACTTGTCATTCTTTATCTGTCCTCCATACCTACTTTTAGGGACAGGCACAAAAAAATTGCTTAATTTTATTTCTTTAAAAATCAAGTTTAAAAAAACATTTGTTATTGTAGGAGATAAACTTCCAAGAATAGAAATAATTTCGAATGCATCTGCAAATTGTTGAGCTTTTAATATGAATATAAAAGCGAAAGAAAAATTTGAAATTAAGATAATTGTCACACCCCTGCCAAAAAAAGTTGACCCATATGAAATAGAAAACCAGGTAGTCCATGTTATATATGTCAGTGATCGGTCCCTAGAGATCAGAATCTTTTTCAATATCACTGTCACCCAGGCATGGGAAGCTGAAAGTACTAATTCGTGTAATACCACCGTATATTCTTAGCTATCTATCTAGTAAGACCAGAAGAGAACAACCATTACCCACAGCAATTAAGTTGTACCCGTATATGAGTAAATTAATTAATCTCAGAATAGCCCTGCAACATGCACTTGATCGAGAAGTCTTAAACTGTGGAGAAAGTAAAGTCATTTATGTACAACTCAACTCGTCAAACAACAGTGAATAATTCTCTAAGTAACGCATAATTAGATAGCTATATTCTATAATGGAAAGTTAGAGTAATTTTTAGCAAAAATTAGTATTCATCAATGATTAATGGAGCACACACTTGCCAAATGTTAATATAATTCGATATAAGAGCAAAGACCTTTATCCTCCTAAAGAATAATCTCATGCTGCGACAACTGACATGTATACCGTGGACCCGTGACACTACTGAAATAACTTACATTAACATGGGATGACTTTCCTATAGTTTTCCCTTTTGGTTTATCTACTTTATTCGGCTGAACTTCAAATAATAAGTTCTATATGAAATCAACCATAATCCAGCTTCAGTCAGTGGATTTTCCAAATGAATATATAGAATAGAAATAGATGAGAATACAATATTTGTCATCCCTCCTCTGTCCGTTTAGGGCTGGGCAAACACAAATTGCTTAATTTTTTTTCCTTAAAAATCAATTTTATGACATCAAATTTTCATCAAATAAGATTCCAATAATTGTATTAAATTCAAATATATTTCTAATTTGCTGAGCATGTGATAAAGCGTAAATGAAACTTGAAATTAAGATAATTGTCACACCCTGGCAACAACAATATTAGTCGCACATGAAAAAAAAATGAAGCAGCTATGTTACAACACATGTCGTTAGTGGCTGTGATTTTTACATATAAACCAAAACTTTGTCTGTTGAAGCCTGGCTTAAGACTCTAATACAATTCCAATACTGCTATTCGAACGTCCATAATTGTCATTAATTCAAAACAATAATTAAAAAAAAAAAATGGCAAAGATAAAGTGTTCACGAATAAACGGAAATATGTATGTATGTGTGCGTATTTGTTTTAAAATTTTCTGTTCCATGAAAAAAAAAAGAAGCCCACCTCTTTCATACGAATCTTTCTCGCCGCCTGGTTCCTCAATGGATCAAAAATACTAAATTGGAGAAGAGGATTCTTCATCTCATCCTTTCGCGTCATCAGGATTCTATTAATCTCTTCCACACGATTACTATATTCTCTTTTCAATCGGTTTTCTTCCTTGATCTGCTTTAATAGTAAAAAATATAGTTCAACCTCTGTTGGGTCAGGGTCCAGAGGATTAGCCTGAAAAGTGCAAAAAACAAAGAAAAGTGAAATTTAAGTACGTATTCAGAATCATTTGAAATTCGCGGAAACCACAAAATGATATATTTTCACCTACATATGTATAACAACATATACAAAAAAAAAACACTTACATTATATCCTTTTGTGCAAGTAGGATCAAATATAACCTCTTGTCCGTAATCCGGTTTTGGCGGCTTAATAAATTCTCGTGTAGAAGCCGTCACTGCACCCTTTGCATAATGAAATGTTAAATAAATTTTCTTTTCCTTCAAGTGGAAATGGCGCATAGCGATATCCTTGTTCGCTGGAAGTGCATCATTCCTTGATAACTTGTCAATGATGTGCTGTAAGGCAAATAAGTATGTACAGTAAGAACATGGATTAATGGATTAAGATATTGTATATATGGTATATTCATATAGCGAAATTTTACCTCAGATCTTATGAGGGGTAATTTATGGACAAAATGAAATTTCTTATACGAGGGTGTTAAAAAATTCAATGCATTTTGTTTGCATACTTGTACACACCTAGATTTACAATGAACTAATAAACATGCTCCCACCTACTTAGAATTTGAAAGAAGAAACAAACACGGACCTGTTAATTATCCTTTAGAAGACACTTATTTTTTTCATAAACTATGCTGCTAATTTTATCACCATGAAACATCGCTAGCTAAGATCAGGATGATCCTGTGACATTTTTTTTAAATTTGCAGGAGAGCCATTTGGCTGTTCAAAAACATTATACATAGATTACATAAGGATAACTTTTTTTGCATAATAAAATGCACAGTTTCAAATGACAAGTAAATTGATTATTTGAACAGAGTTTTATTACCAATTTTTGGACATTTAAAATTTTAAAATCTAAAGGATCCTGAGTGCTGAAAATTGGTTTTTTCAGCTCTTAGAAATTTTTCATTTTGTATTTTTAATAAGACTTTGTATTTGTCCTTTCAGAAAAAGTTAATAGAATAGTTCAGTCCAGTAATCTACATACAAGAATAGCGCTAAAATCCTTAAAATCAGTAAGAAACTGCTTTAGCAAAATAAAAGATAAAATTCCAAAGGAATTGGTTTCTAATGTGGTATATAAAATTCCCTGTGGGGACAGTACATGCAACATGTTCTATGTTGGAACAATAGGGCAGTATCTTAAAAATAGAATAATGAACCACAAATCGGATATAAAAGGGAAAACGGCTTTGTCAAACCACTGTTTATCCAATGATCATCAGCCAGATTATACCAATGTTAAAATTTTATGCACTGAGCATAACTACTACAGTAAACGCCTTACTCTTGAGGCCTTGCACATTCAAAGCACAAAAAATACAATGAACAGACGAACAGACACAGACAGCATACACACCATTTACTGCAGTCACTTAGAGAATCCCATAAACTCTTAAATACATAGAAAAATGAAAATTAAACTGGCCGTTATGAATCCCTTTCGATCAGATATTTACCTACTAGTTGAATTTTAAAACTTGACTAGGGCAATTCACTAAGCCTCATATTTCTTGTTAATTTATTATTAGTGTTATGTTTTGTGATTTATATTTATCTTTGTGTTAAAAACATTAATGTTTCAACAGATGTAAGCTAAAACAGCCAGTAAGTAAACAATAGACGCAGCATTTTTATTGTAATCGCAATGCTAATATACTTGTATAGATTTATGACGGTACTTCTGAGGACGGCAACGATATTTGCCGAAACGTTAGGCCAATAAAAGGACTACATATGATTAATTAGTTTTTTTTTAATCGTTGACTGCTACACCCGAGAAACTAAAACACATCAGTTTAGCTAAATTATATCCTTTCAAACTATTCGGGACTCCCCTAGTTCTTCGCTGCAAGGTGTCGACAAAGCTTATATCACCTTCATAATAATGTGTGGAGTTTCGGGATCTATCTCCACTATTCGAGCCTCATTTCACATATCGACTTTTCCCTTCTAGTCCTTTTTCCAATTTTTCATCGTGTTGTTTAATATGGCGTTTAATTCATAAACATTGTCACAGGACATTTCTTTTACTAGAAAGGCTTTTTATATCCTAGATGAAATCTAAAGGGTATTACTAAGTCTGTCATTCCGTTTATAACAACTCGAAATAATGATGGTAAAGCAAAATGGATTGGACACCCACACATAATATTAAAAGTTATTTTGATTTTTGCATGACCGTCCGTCTGTCCGTCTGTGCGTACGATAACTCGAGAATGTGTATACTTAGAGAATTGAAATTTTGTACACAGATTTTAAAAAAAAAGTAAACAATAAATTCTAAAATGAGAAAAATCGGGCAACTCCTTCGTGGGGTTGCCATACAAAAATATTGTTTTCCGCTATATATTTGAAAACTGCCTGAGAACGCGTCGATGTAGAGAGCTGAAATTTGGTACATGGTGTTTTCATAGTATTATCGTCCTGGCAGGCGATTTTAATGTTCATAATATACCGTGGCTCAGACATTCTTCTACCACAAGTCCTGCGGGCCGTTTCGTTGAACTCTTCTGTGAATCATTTAATTTGCAACAGCTAGTGGATGCACCAACGCGAATTCCTGATGCAGCTGGAGATAAAGCTAATTTACTCGACTTGTTTCTAACATCTCATCCTGACAAATATTCCATTTCAGTCGGTTCCCCTCTTGGAAATTCAGACCATTGTTTAATCACGGCTCAATTTACCACCTCAAACCTGTGCCGCCCAACTGCTCCACCTACAAGTAGGCTTCTTTGGCACTATAAGAATGCTGATTGGGAAAGTCTCAATAAGTATCTTAAAGAAATTGATTGGTCGGTTTGTTTTGCTTCGAGGGATGTTGATGAATGCACATTACAATTTAGTAACATACTAAATCTTGGCATGCGTGAATACATTCCGTATTCTTACAGCAGGTCTCAACAACAGCATGATCGCTCCTGGTTTAACGATAAGTGTAACCAAGCTATAAAAGCGAAAGAGTCTGCTTTTCGCGCCTATCAATTGCATCCATGTCCGGAAATGAAACAAGTCTACAAGACTGCACGGAACACCTGCAAGTCCATTATCCAGAGAGAAAAATTTCTTTTTGACCAGAATATTAGACAAAGAATCTTGACAAGCCGCAAAGGTAGCAAAGGTTTCTGGTCCCTGGTCAAAACCATCAGGAACAATTTCACCAATTCCTCTATACCTTCACTACTTAATAATGGAGAAGTGATTGTTGACTCCCTGGATAAAGCTAATATTTTAGCTGCTAGATTCGCTTCAAATTCTCGTCTTCCACCAACTTCACAAACACCTGTTTTGCATCCCCCGTGCGGATGTGTACAAGAGCCAATACACGTCCGTACGAGGGATGTGTTCAGGGTCCTTAAGGATATCAACGTCTCCAAAGCCGCAGGTCCTGATGGTTTTTCGCCCCTGTTAATTAAAAGCTGCGCCTCATCCTTGGCTAAACCTCTGCGCAAACTCTTCTACTTGTCTTATTCGACAGGAAAATTTCCAACTGCTTGGAAGCTAGCTCACGTTCA
>OZ005741.1:257231623-257381623 GCA_963930735.1 Dioctria linearis
CCTGGTCAAAACCATCAGGAACAATTTCACCAATTCCTCTATACCTTCACTACTTAATAATGGAGAAGTGATTGTTGACTCCCTGGATAAAGCTAATATTTTAGCTGCTAGATTCGCTTCAAATTCTCGTCTTCCACCAACTTCACAAACACCTGTTTTGCATCCCCCGTGCGGATGTGTACAAGAGCCAATACACGTCCGTACGAGGGATGTGTTCAGGGTCCTTAAGGATATCAACGTCTCCAAAGCCGCAGGTCCTGATGGTTTTTCGCCCCTGTTAATTAAAGAAAGCTGCGCCTCATCCTTGGCTAAACCTCTGCGCAAACTCTTCTACTTGTCTTATTCGACAGGAAAATTTCCAACTGCTTGGAAGCTAGCTCACGTTCAGCCTATTCCTAAGAAAGGAGAGGGTAGCGATCCCTCAAATTATCGACCAATTGCCATCACTTCGATTCTTTCAAAGGTTTTTGAATCTATCATTAACTCAAAATTAATGAAGTATCTAGAAACTAATCATCTCATCAACGATCGCCAATATGGCTTCCGAGCTGGACGCTCATCTGGAGACTTGCTGACCTTTCTTACGGAACGTTGGAACCGTAGTCTTCACAATTTTGGTGAGTCTAAAATCGTTGCTCTAGATATTTCAAAAGCCTTTGATAGAGTCTGGCATCCAGCCCTTTTAGCCAAACTTAAAGCACTTGGTCTCTCCCCTCCTCTTCTATTATGGATTGAAAGTTTCCTATCTAGTCGCCAAATACGTGTTGTATTAGATGGCGTTACATCTGAACCGCATCCCATAAATGCCGGTGTGCCTCAAGGCTCTGTTATCTCTCCAACTCTCTTTTTAGTTTTCATTAATGATCTGCTTTCCCTTACTTTCAATCCCATCCATAGTTTCGCAGATGACAGTACTCTTGATTTCGCTTACTCCTTTGACACTCTTGCGGAATCCAGGGGGAATGCCGCATGTGTTAAACGAGATTGCATGACTAGATCATTGAATAACGATCTTAACAGTATCCTCGCTTGGGGCAAAGCGAATCGCGTCGAATTCAATGCATCTAAGACTCAAAGCTGTCTCATCTCATTAAAACAAGATCATAACTTAACCACACCCGTTTCTTTTGATGGAGCATTAATTTCTGATTCACCGTCACTAAGCATTCTTGGCATTAATATTTCCAGTAAGTTAAACTGGACAGATCACATCTTCTCTGTTGCCAAAGAAGCATCGAAATGTCTTGGATTTCTGAAAAGGTGTAAGAAATATTTCAGCCCGTCAAATCTAGCGCTCCTCTACAAGTCCTACATTAGACCTAGAATGGAATACAACTCCCATATATGGGCCGGGGCTGGTCGCACAGCCTTAGCTTCATTGGATATTGTCCAAAAGAGAGCCTTCAAGCTCATTGGCGATTTGGCAATAACTTGTCATATCGACTCACTCGAGCACCGCCGCAATGTTGGATGCCTTTCGCTCCTTTATCGCTATATGCATGGTCAATGTTCTGATGAAATATCTAGTCTAATCCCTTGTAGAATGATTCCTGCACGCAATACTCGCGCTGCAAACCGCGCACATCCTTTAACCCTTCAAATTACTTTCGGCCGTACAGTAAAATTCCGAGATGCTTTTTTATCCCGAACAGTGCGAATGTGGAACAGCTTACCATCTTCTGTTTTTCCTCCGGCATACAATCTGCGGAAGTTTAAGGGCGACACACATCGGCACCTCCGCCACTCTCCTCACATCCCCTAATCCTTTCCCTATCTCCTTCCTGCCATGCTGTGCTTTGCATCATAGGGTATCCCCTGAGCTTGGCTTAATAATATAAAAAAAAAAAAAAAAAAAAAAAAAAAAAAATAAAATTTCAAAAATGGATTAAATCGGGCAACTCCTTCTTGGTACTGCCATATAAAAATTTAGGTTTTTAACATATATTGTGAAAACGATCAGTCCTAAACATTTTTATTGTACTAAAAACTTCTTTAGAATACGAAATCCTATAAAATGTGTTATAATCATTTTTTCTGTCTGACTCACCTTTATAGAAATATATGCAAAAACCACTTCAAAAATCAAACTTGCACAGAAGGGTCACAATACGAAATTTCATAAGGCATTCATCTAGGGTATCATAAGAAATGATCTTAGACCAATTCTAGCTTTTTTACTTGTTTTTACAATTGGTTATAAGGTTATACTATGTTGATAACTTGCGTTTGTAATAAAGTCGGGAGATTTCATCATTTGGATAAATTAAAGCCTTTTGGTTAACTGCTTTTGTCTGAGATGCTCGTCATTTTGAGCTTGCAAGCCTGCCTTTTCATTTTCGTTAGATTTCTTGAATTTTTATCACAGATCGCACTGATCGTTTTTAGGAATATGAAAGGACAAGTTAAATTCATTAAGAAATATCTGATGATACTTTGATAATTTAGCGATACTTTTAATATTATTTTCCGAGCAATTGCTTTGATAAAGTCCATACGTTTTCGACAGATTTAAACGAGGGCAAATATTGCCTTGCAGAACGTACTCTGGAATAATGAGATTTAACTCGTTGGATCTCTTACAGATTGCTTGATTGATTCCGGTAGATGATATCTTTGAGCAGATCTTCCTCTTCAGGTACAACTTGTCCTTTTCCTTGACCTTTCCTCACAATAGCTTTAACCATTTAATGATTGTGTGATAGAGTGTTCGAAAAAAACATTTGGCAAACTCTCCATCTCTGACTTTTTGTGATATATTGGGGTAGTTATACTAGTATGTTAACGTTCTCCGGCTATTTCTATTTTCGTAGTTAATGTCTTGCCTTCTTAGTCGTTTTCGACTCTTTGTATTGATATTAACATATTTCGCAATAAAGCTTCACTGTCTGTTAATATATGCCAGATTCCAGTACTGATCAAATACAGGGTGATTCTGTTGGGGGGGGGGGGGGGGGTATGTGGAACAATTTTTTGATCAGCTTACCTCAAGCAATCGCGTGGTATACCAGAAGGTATCTTGATCTGAATCACCCTGTATATCCTTTCTTGCATTCTCGCTAATATTTCAGGTACATTTGTAGGGTAAGTAGAAGGACATGGTGGTTTCATATTTTTCTCTGCTACAGAGATATTTTTCCTTCGTGTATGCTTTGCCACTGTTTTTAAGAATTTTTATTTTATTTCATTCTGCTTTCGTTTGTATTTGAAGACCACTTGAGTTTTATGTGCTCTGTTGTGAGGATATTAATTTATTCTGTGATGATTTCAAGAATAATGCTTCTGAAGATTTCTTAGAATATATTTTAAATGCAACGGAGTTTAATGTGTTCTATTGTGGAGATATTTTGTCTTCTGACGATTCCGAGGATGAAGATTCTGTCGGTCGATATTCTGTAGACTCATCCGTTTGACTGGGAATTTTTTTCCCTTCGAGTATCCTCATTAGACTAGTTTGCTGGTAGATCAGTATACTGCGAAACAGTTGAACATTGTTGCTCTTTCAAAATTAGAGAAACATCTTGCCTAGTAGTATAATACTGAATTTGTTCATAAAGTTACCATTCTGTTTATCATTCCCTTTTTTGTTATTGTTAAAACTCCAGAGGGGTCTTGCTTTGCTCCTACAACATGTCGTAGTTCCTTCCGATTGCATTCTTGGTTTATTCACTTTGATGAATACAAAAAAGAACTTCTTATGATTTATATTAAAAAAGATTTCAATTTGACTTGAGTTCTAAGGACTAACAAAACCAATTTTTAAAAACATTAAATTAAAAATACATTAAATAAATAAAATTAATAAATTAAATTAAATATTGGAATTATTCTTGAATTTGGATTGAGTTCCGCGCGAAACGTAGGAAATTCCAAAGCAGTGTAGAGGACCAAATTCAATTGGAACAACGAAAACGTTTGCGAAGCTTTTCACTTTTGGCTTCTGATCGCACATGCAGGACGGGTTCAAGAAAAAACCTAACTTGCAATGTGAAGCTGTCGTTAAACCTGTCAAAAGTTAAAATGTATGAAAGTTCTCAAGCGCAGGTGTAGTGTATCGCCGAGGGTGTTGCGGACGGCTGTCACATTCTCAAAGTTGAAAATATTTGAACTTGAGAGGCGCATCACCTTGACATTGACAGTTGGAGTTGAGGCGATTTATTTTTCAGAAAATTGAAATTGTGAGTGAAAATTTGTAAGTTTTAAGTAATACCACTGTATTTAATAACTAGTTAATTTATCTATTTACAATTTAATAATTTTATTTAATGATTGAACGAAAATTCAACATATGTTAGAGCGTCAGCATTGGAACTTCATAGGCATTAGCAACAGTCACTGCGTCCGCGTCAGCTTTAGCAACATCATTCTCGACAGCGTCAAAGTGTATCTCAGGCATAAGGCCCTTATTGCGATTATCAGTAGTAAACAGTAAAATATTCAAAAATGTTTACTGCTTCAACGATCTATTCAGTAAAAATCGATCTTGTGAAATTTCAAAACAACATGATTGAATTGTTACCTTTAAGGCATCGATGATTTCGTATGGACGATTTTTTGTATAAAGTAAACACGATGTCCAGATGTCCTCTATAATGTTCAGTTCAGGTGATCTAGCTGGCTAGCTTACAGCCGTAATATTGTGTGCCAGTAAAATAATTTTTAATAACCCAGTAGGAAAGGCGACTAATCGGAGGTAGGGGGCTCTCTTTTTTAGGATGGATGACAGGAACAGTCGTTATCATCTCATTATCCGTTCGACTTCCTGTTCACATATAGGCATGTCATTATAAAGGAACACTCATTTTGAGCTCCGAAATGATTAAAACTTGAGGTCTTCTTTATAGCTCAGAATTATCATAAAGGCATGACTTCTGCTTTAGGCTTAACATGATCATATATGGAGGTCTCCTTTTTAGCTCAAAATGATAATAAATATAGATCTTCTTTGCTATTATCTGTACGTCATCTGTGTCCTCATAAGGAAATGGTATTGATGCTTCTTTGAGAACAGCACCAAATCCTTCGATTATTTTCCGGTTTTCTTTAGAAACGTAGTTTGACGATATATTGAAATATCTGAACTTCAAAAATACCGCAACATATGGTAATTCTTGTCGAAAAATTAGTAAATGCTCTAAACCGATTGCATCCTACGTTTTATTTCTCCTGTTTACCACAGGAAGCTAAATGTGGCATTTCATAACTGCAAAAGATTCACTTATGGCCTACTCAGATATGGCTACGTTATCCCTTGTAGAAACAAATTAGTGGGCTGCTCCTTCGAAGCTCATGCCCAACAAATCAAATTAATTTTTTTGTTTAAAATTATTCACAGCGATGCACTAAGTTAATCAGCAGAACAGAGTATATAATTTTCTGCAGTCTTGGAGAGATCGCAAACTTTTCATTCTTCGCTCTCATGTATTTAATTTACAAGGTCCCTTTCTTGCCTAGGCGTTTCGATTGTGAAACGCTCTTCCATGTTGTGTTCAACAAACGGGGATTCTTAGTACGTTTGCAAAGCATCATAGTTTTTATATTGTTCAATTCTTAATTAGTTTGTTTGTTTTTTCCTCAACTAAATCCACATGTAGTTATGCTTAATTGAGTAAATTTTCATTTCATATTTTCTGTAATTAGTATTAAGTAATCTTCTGGACGTTGGCTTAGCGCATACTCTTTCTGTGTTTGTTTTATATTATTTTTAGTTTTATTTCTTTAAACTTTTGAGAATATCATTTGCATTCTTTCTAAATAATAATATTAATAATAATAAAGGCTTCCAAGAGAGCGCCCGAAGAGCTCGTACTCGCGTCTGCGTACCCAAATTTCGGTAATAATAGAAATGGTATATGACAAAAAGAGTGAATTTTACAAATGGGGAGGATAATGATTGATTTAATAAAAATGCAACCTACCCTTTACAATATCAAATCAAAAGATTGTAAAAGTGTTGTCATTATATATAGAGTATCTATATTTGGTAAATTATTGCTAAACGAACAAAATTGGTAAGCCAAAGCCAAATTTTTCAAAACATATCCTTCATCTATGTATATGTACACTCCGCGACAAAATGATAACCCACCCATAAATTTTACCTGTTTCTTGAAAAGTAGCCGGTACAGACATAAAATTTTATTCTTTGAAAAATGCTAGTTTAATTGTTTTTTTTTATTGAAATTAATTTTGAGTAATTATCTGGTGTTTTTTTTCACTTTCAAAATTGATTCTATAATTCTAAAATTCTAAAATTAATATTCTGATTATAAATAGTTTGGACTTCACTCACGACTGATATATTATTTTCAGGATAACGGCGAACGTCGCAATGAACATTTTTGCAGCTATTCAGTTGCAGGAACTCGATTTCTATTTTATAAAGGTTTGTATAACAGTTATACGAAAACTAAATTGTATTATAGAGGTACCGCTTTTTCCTATTGAGTTCCTGTGCTAAATTGTTTTATAAGGTAGCACTGAAAACTCTTCCCGAACCTCTTATAAAACAGTTTTGCTCCGGAAACTAATTTATTTTATAAGTATTTTGTAAGACATAGTTCGAAAGAAATCTTTTAAAGGCATTTTAAAAAAAAATTTGCTTCTAGAGCAATTTAGTTGTCGAACACTTTTGTAAAGATATTAAAAAATTTAATTGGAACACTTATAAAAGAATTTTTTTGTGACTTGAATTGAGCAAAGGATTTCCTCTTTATAAAACTCGAAAACTGTATTTTAGATTTTATGACAACTTTATAAAAAATGGAAGATACTTTCATTGGTATTAAATACTTTAGTACGAACTATTCTTCACAAATGCTAATTAACCTGTGTAAAACTAAGTATTATATGGAGTGTACTTTTACACTTCCGATACTGCAGATTTCACACGAATCTAAAATGTTTTATAAGAGCTGTAAAGTGAGGGAAAAACATTCGGCCGTTTTATTATAAAAAAAAATGATTATATAGCGGCGAACAACATTTTAACATTTAACTTTTTCGTTTATTGACACCCAAATCTCTTTTGCGAATAAAAAAAAACAATTGATGATTTCCCGCTTAATTTTTATGTTTTTTTAATGATTTGAAAATTAATATTCAAAATATATTTAATAATATATGTTTATTTAAGTTCATTTATTTTTTGAATTTAAAGTTGCATGAAACTTTATTCCAATATTAATCGAAAATTAATTTTTAAGCATTACGCAAACATTATTGTAACAAAATTATCTTTGATGACAAAGTCTGATTTTACAAATTTCTGAAGTACATTTATAATATATTTTTCACAAAGAAAGAATAAGACAACAATTGAGCCATATAACACAAATACAGATAAGTTTTAACAAATGACGGCAGGTGGGAACACAATTACTATAAAATATCTCCGCAACCAAATTATATAATATTTAAGTGGTTTTATAAGAGTTTCAAACATTTTCTCGCAGACTGCTAACATGTTTTATTATTGTTTTATAAATTAGCGTCCACGACTCTTATACAGTGCGCACAATTAGCTCTATAAGTATAAGAGTTTTTTAAAGCTCGCACAACATTTTTAACAAAAATTTTATAAAACAGTATGTTTTAGAAAGAGTTGTTAGAACATTCCCGTGGCCATAATTAAGTATAAATTGTTCGCTGGGGTTTGAGCCGGCGTATTCTCATAACAACTTTCATAATAGAGATTTTTTCGCCAGAGAAAAAATAAAAAACCACTTTGATACCACAAATAACTTAAAAAAAATAATAATTTTTAGGAAACAAAATTCACACAACATAATTGTGTCAAGGAATATTAAGAGCTTTGATATCCTTTTTTAGGGTTTCGTACCCAAACGGACCCTATTACCAAGGCTCCGCTGTCCGTCTGTCCGCCTGTCTGTCAGCGGGCTGTATCTCATTAACCGTAATAGATAGACAGTTGGAATTTTCATAGAGTGTGTATTAAATTTTTATTGGGAAAAGGTATGGTTGCAGACTGATAGTTGATATACATATATGTATGTAAATAGGACTGACTGACTTTAAATGAAAACACGACTGATAAGTTCAATGACTGATAACCAACTGCTGTATTAAATCCAAAAATAGTTAACAGCTTCTGATCTAACTACTACATACAAATTCATAATTCTAATTCATGTATACATGTTGATTACAGTAGAAATTCACAACACAACATTATCTTCCTCCTTAAGATGGAATACCCAAGGACTCGTACTTTAATCTGTCAGGTTGTTGTCTTTGACGAGAAGAGGATCGCACTTCAGGAGCAAGAGATTTAGCATTGCTAGGTTGTTGGGATAAATTCCTTACAGGATCTTGTTGTACTAGTTCCTGAACAGTGGAATCGATATCAGTCTCCGCATCATTTCTAATCGATCGTTCACGTGTTGCATTTTGCTGAAATACCGGAGACTCTGGTTGAGTAGGTTTTGATACCATGACCTCCGTTATAGGGTGCTTAGAAGCATTCAGAGGTCCAACGCTCGAAGTTGCTCGAAGTTGCTGACTATTTGCTTTACGCACCCTCCCGTTGTAGTTTATTAAGTACCGGCTTAGTGATAACGCTTGAAGAATTTTAACTGGTTCCCAGTTGTTGTTAGTCCATAAGAATGCAGTATCTCCTTCTGCAAATATTTTATCTGGGTGTTTAATACCATATGATTTAGCTGGGGGAAAAGACATCTTCATTCCAAATTTTGGTTTTAATTGGGCAAGAATAGTTCGAGGTGAGTGCCTAAGTAGGTGTTCAGATGGACTTTGTCCTGTGGAAGGTGTCGGTGTATTCCTGTAGGAAAGTAGGAAATCGTCGATGTATTTTTCTAATTCTTTTTTTGTAACCCTTCGGATTCCGATGAGTTTTGTTAGACTGTGCTTCACTACTTGCACCATCCGTTCTGCCATTCCATTCGCCATTGGATAGTATGGCGGACTTTTGAGAGCCTCCACTCCGTTATTGGATAGAAACTGAATAAATCGCCTGGAGTTGAAAGGGGGTCCGTTATCGGTGACAAATTGATCGGGTAACCCAAAAACTGAAAAAGATTTCCGTAGCTGTGCAATTACTTCTTCAGCATCGGTTGATTCCATTACATACAAGTCTATCCATTTTGAAGTTGAATCCGTTACTAGAAGGATTGGCTTGCCAACTAAGTGTAAGAAATCTCCATGAACGCGACTCCAGGGACGTTCATACCTTGGCCAACCGATGAAGCTGTTGTCTTTTGGGTTGTTTCGTCTGTTTCTTTGGCACTCCTCACAGTCGTGAACTAATTGTTCGATTTCGGTGTTCAAGCTTGGCCACCAGCAGGAGGACCTGGCCAACATCTTCATTTTGACGATTCCTGGATGTGCTTCATGAAGCAATTTTAAAACGTAGTGCTGCAGCATTTGTGGTATAACTATACGAATACCCCACATCACGGAGTTTTGCTCTAGAGATAAGTCAGTTCTTCGATCAAAATACGGTTTTAGAGAAGCATCGGATATATGATTCGGCCATCCGGTTTTGATAAGAGATAAAACTTTTCTTAAGGTACTTTCATTACTGGTGTAGGTAGCAACGTCCTTAAAGGAAAATGGTATAACGTCTTCTTTCGCAAAAGAGTTTATAAGGTTTTGTGGTAACTCTTGGGTATGCTCATTTGGTAAAGCCAATCTGGATAATGCATCTGGTGCAAACATGTCCTTACCTCTTTTATATCGTATTTGATAATTATATCCTGATAGTATGATAGCCCAGCGTTGAAGTCGTGATGATGTACTAGACGATATCCCTTTCTTTGGATCAAATATAGTCCTTAAAGGCTGATGGTCAGTGTATAATATGAATGATCTTCCATACAAATACTTGTGAAACTTTTTAACTCCGAAGATAATGCCTAGTGCTTCTTTCTCAACTTGAGAATAATTTCGCTCCGCCTCTGAAAGACTAGCTGAAGAAAAAGCGACTGGCATCTCGACATCATTGGTGATTTGGCTTAACACGGCTCCTACTCCGGTAGAATTGGCATCGCAGGCTAAGACTAGAGGCTTCGTTGGATCATAATGGACTAGAAGACTTTTATCTGATAGGGACTCCTTACTCTTTTCGTATGCCTCGTGACAAGCTGGTGACCATTCGAATGAAACTCCTTTACGCAAAAGGTTGTATAATGGCGATAGTAATGAAGACTGCATTGGGACAAAAGATCGATAAAAATTGAGAAGACTTAGGTAGGCTCTTAGTTGAGTAAGGTCCATTGGACGTAGTGCATTGCGAATCGTCTCAACCTTTTTTGGACTGGGCTGTATACCCTGACTACTAACAATGTGACTCAAATATTCAACCCGACTTGAGAAGAATGTACATTTGTTAATGTTAATATGAACATTAGCTGCTGACAGACGACTTAAGACTTCATTGACGTTAGCCTGGCACTCCTCGAATGATTTTCCACCGATAATAACATCATCAATATAACATTGGCAATCGCTTAAACCTCGCAAAATCTCATCCATCTTGCTTTGGAAAAGGGCTGGAGCAGTTTTCAATCCATAAGTTAGACGATTGTATTGAAATAGACCGATATGCGTGTTGACTGTAAAAAAATGTTTGGATTGTTCTGACAATTCCAACTGCTGATAAGCTCCTGTTAAGTCCAAGACTGTAAAAACTTTACTACCTCCTAAGGCGACTAAAATATCATTAATGTGCGGTAGTGGATAATGGTCGGTATCTATAACCCTATTCAAAGTTACTTTAAAGTTCACACATATCCTTATACCCCCATCTTTTTTTGCGACAACTACTATGGGGCTCGCCCAATTGCTAGTTCTGACCTGCTGTATAATGTTTTCCCTTTCAAGTTTATGAAGCTCCGCTTCTACTTTGGAACGCAGAGCATACGGCACTGGATAAGCCTTACAAAATATCGGGCTAACTTCTTCCTTGACTGAAATGGAGATTTTGTGATCTTTGATTGGACTTACGTTTTGATCAAATACATTCCTATAAAGTTTTTTATATGACTCTATTGTACGGTTAACATTGCTTTGCTGACAAGCCTGAGTAAGATTACATAAAGAAAAAGCAGACTTCCACGCAGGGCATAACTTTTCCAGCCAACTGCGACCTAGTAGCATAACAAAATCATGTCTGGTATCAAGTATCGTGAGGACCAATTCGGCTTTGTCTCCATTAAATGCTACAACGACAGTTACCTGACCCAAAATATTAAGAGTTTGACCCGTTACTGACTTTAATCGTGTTTCTGATTTAAGCAATTTAAGATGTTTAAATGTTTTCCGGTATTGAATTGCGGACATCACTGACGTACACGCACCTGTGTCTACTTCCGCTTGTATAGGAACATTATTTATATGAATTGTAACGTAATGAGGTTTCTCTTTCTTTGAAACAGATGTTGCAGTCGATGATTCCACATTATTTTTGTTACTTATTTGAAATTTCTTTTTTTGCACCTTACTTAAAGCACTCGCCATTTCAGTTCCTCCGGTAGCATATATTCCATTAATAGTTCCCCCCAATACATCTTCGAAGTCTTCCTCTTCTGTATTGACAGCACTTTCTTCCTCACCAATTAATTGAATATCGCCCTTACTTTTACAGCACCTAGGTGTATGTGCCTTGCGTTGACACTTATAGCAAGTCCAGTTCGCAGCGGGACATGTTGCGGGACTATGTAATCTACCACATCTGAAGCAAGGTTTATTTTGTGACGTAAAATTTTTCCTAAAATTATCTGGAGAAGATTTAACGTTTTTTTTATTTGATTATACTTAACTTCTGCTTGCATTCGATTATACGCTGCTCCAGACGATGATGGTTTAATTTTATTTATTTCCAAAATATCGCTGTGTAACATTTTTGTTTCCGAAGATGCCAGCTCCATGCTCATTGCCTATGTACACGCATCCTCAAGTAATATGTTGCCTTCTGCCAATAATTTTCTTTGAATGACGTCACTGTGAAGACCACATATGAATCTGTCTCGTAAAGCTGAAGAAAGAAAATCTCCGAAATCGCATGATCTTGATAACCGCTTCAACTCCACTACATATTCACTTATGCTTTCGTTTGGTCTTTGATCACGTTTATAAAACCGAAACCGTTCTAATATCAGAATTTTCGTCGGATTGAAATGTTTTGTTAATAAATCCACACATTGTTGGTATGTTTTCTTCAAAGGAGAGTCCGGCACACATAAATTCTTTAAAATTGAATATGATTTTCCTCCAACTAGTGTTACAAAAAGCGGGAGTTTTTGGCTTTCTTCTACCACATTAACTAGCAGTAACTGTTCAAACCGCTCGATATATGTAACAAAATCATTTTTAGATTCATCAAATGGTTCAATCGATCCGATTAGCGCCATACCGTTACCCAGTTTTTAATTAATTTCTTCCACAATTTTTTTTTCTCACAATTTTATTTTTCACGTGCACTGCACTGCGCTTTTGTTCGCAATATTCTCGTCGCCAAATGTTTTATTTGGGAAAAGGTATGGTTGCAGACTGATAGTTGATATACATATATGTATGTAAATAGGACTGACTGACTTTAAATGAAAACACGACTGATAAGTTCAATGACTGATAACCAACTGCTGTATTAAATCCAAAAATAGTTAACAGCTTCTGATCTTACTACTACATACAAATTCATTATTCTAATTCATGTATACATGTTGATTACAGTAGAAATTCAAAACACAACAGCCGGTATAAGAGCAAATAAAAAAACTAAATAAAGTTATAAATTGAATGGGTCCTCATACAAAAAATCTGTTTTTTGACGTTTTGTGTCAGATTTCAATAATGGCAATACATACAAATATCTAACTAACAAAATATACCTACTTCAGACTAAATTAGTCAATATAGTCTTAAGTAAAACAACAAATTGTTGTTGCGCCATATAAGGGCTGAAAATTTGGTCTGACCTTTGTGCATATTCTATTGAGTATGAATACTTACAATGGTACGGAGCCCTTCGTGTGCGAGTCCGACTTACACTTGACCGATTTTTTTTTAAATTTTGTTCTTAAAATTCCATCCGTTTTTCAAGATGGTTGGCAAACTTAGATTTAGACTTATCTTAACTTCCCGTACGACTCTTATTGATAACTGCGGATCGCCGGCAAGGTATAACTCCGTACAGACGGAACTATTTTAATTTTATCGCCTTTTACACGATAAGCTCAGACCTGTAAACTACTTAAGTACTAGTACCAGTTCCAGGACCTGGGGTTAGATTTTTTTTAAGTACAAATACAAATATGGGTACTGCTATACTTAAAAATTTTTGAAATAAAAGTCCAGGTACTGATACTAGTACTTGTAAGGCCCATATATGTATAAACTTAAGTACCCTATAAGTACCAAAATACGCACTTACTACAAATACCACCATAACGCGAAGTACTTCAGCTCATGTATAGTATTTAAATATGCCTTCTAATAATAGAGATTCAGGAGCAAGGACAGAGCTGAAGTACTTTGCGTAATGACGGTATTTGTAGTAAGTGCGCACTTTGATACTTATAGGGTACTAAAGATTATATATGAGACTTATAAGTACCAGTTCCAGTACCTGGACTTGTACTTCAACAATTTTTAAGCACCAGTATTGGGACTTGTATTTGAAATTATGGTATGGTACTGTTACTGGTACTTGTACTTGGAATTTTACAGGTCTGGCTAAGTTGTGCGAAACATAGAATAACTTACTGAGTATACTTTATTGTTAAAACTTTTTTACTAAAAAGGCAAAACAATATTATAAATAAAATTATCATAGTGTGGTGTTTCTTACCGAAATAATTCGGAAAGTCTGATCTATGGTAATTGCTAAATACATGTGTTTTTTTTTTTATTTAATTAATTTTTGTTTAAATCTATTCTTCTTCGTCAAACTACTCACCTCTAGGCCCTTAACTGGAGACGAGCTTGCAAATTCTAAATAAAAACAACTGAAAATAAACAAAAGCTTAGGTAAATGTAAAATAAAATCACATCAACACAACTTACAAGTCATGTCGCTTTTTGAAATGTAAAATAGTTTTATTTTCGTGCAGCTCAAGCAATTTTAATGAATCCAAACGTGAAAAATGGTAAAAGTGAAGATATCTTGGCTTTTCCGTATACGCACTATGTTCATAAACTGCAAAATTAGATTTCATTTTTCA
Organism: Dioctria linearis; assembly: GCA_963930735.1. Classification (NCBI taxonomy): domain Eukaryota; kingdom Metazoa; phylum Arthropoda; class Insecta; order Diptera; family Asilidae; genus Dioctria; species Dioctria linearis. The sequence continues at coordinate 257,245,822 of OZ005741.1, forward strand.
TACAAGCCGAAAATATAACAAAAAACAAAAACGAACACTTTAATTTATCTGGACGTCCCGGTTTGAAAGACTCCTCGATTTGCTTCTCAACAAAATCGATTTTGATTTTTTCAAGTAAATCCCTTCGATTCGCGTAGTATTCCCAACGAATTATTGGTATCGCGTACACATCGTCCTCGAACTGTGTCAATTGTATCACTTTTCCGTCACGCTTCGAATATGGTGAGCAACGTTCGTGGATTGCCCTTTTATAGTGAACAACTTTTCGCAGATTCGGAAATCTTTGGTCAAAATCTTGTAGACTAATATGAAGTTGTTGAACCCATGATGGAATCATATCGAGATGTTTTTCCAACCAAATATCATCATCTCTATCTTCTAGACCTTCTTCTGATACTTCTTCTTCCACACGCATTTCTGGAGGTTCACCGGGTAAAAAATGTCCCCAATGATTGGAATTATCTAAGTCCCATTTGATTTCTTTAATATAACATTCTTGAAGGTTGATCTTAAGATTCAATTGATATAAAAAAAAAAAAAATTTAAATTATTAAAATTTTAATTAGGACGAGGGCATTTAGAAGTAGTAGAATCGTATTTCCTACGTAGTAGTTGTAATGATGCCAGATGCTATCAATACGGATGTAATTTCTTGAATTCACTTCATGCCTGAATCCAGTCGATGGCTCTATAAAGAATGCCTTTGGAGGATCTATAATTTCCTCTCCTTCATCGTTTAACCGTTTTTGACGAGGTTTAACACTCCATGGTGCATTCTCAATAAGAGCAACCCAGGCATGCGTTCTACGGCCATGATATCTATCATCAGATTGCATTTCTAACAACTATAAAAACAAAAGAACGTTGTAAGATATACAAAAATTATCGAAAAAATTTACTTAGGTATTTACCTCCATTTGAGAGCGTTCTCTTTCCTCTCTTAGGCGATTTTCTTCTTTCTCACGTTCAGCTGCAATTCTATCGAGTTCTTCTTGGAGATGACTTGTTAGATCTGGTGGCTCCCTTAAAGTATACTTGCTAGTATCAACTTCGACATCTTCATCATCATCATCATAAGAGTGATCATCTGCTGGCTTGAAGGGACATTCTACTTCTCGTTGATCATTACGAGTAGTTTCTCGTCTAGCGATTCCGGAAACAACTACTGCTGGGAATCCAGCTCCAATTAACATGCTACAAAGTAGTGTTGCCATTTCAAAAGAGTTGCCCTGTCGAATGCGTAACAGCATATCAGGGGACATTAGGCGAGGAGGCTGAAATATTAAGAAAAGTTTTAAAATTTCAATGTATGTGTAAAGCTGTCGAAATATATGTACAGTTTTCAGAGAGGCTTTCAAATAAAATGTTCTACTTAGCACAAACAAATATTGCGCACAGAAGTTGAATTTGATTGCAACGATGAGACTGGCGGAAGTTAGAATAGTGGAGGAGATTTTCAAACTGAGCATTGATTTTCTTGGAACGACGTCATCCCGTTCTAGTGCTCGTCGAGTCTTTAATGAGCAAAATCTTTATATGCCCTATCGCCATATGTTTCGAATGGATAGGTAGTTTTTGCATATTGTATGTTGACATTACACAGTATTTACATATTGGAGTATGCTGATAATTTTGGATATGCGGAAGTAAAAATTTTCCCTCATATACTTGATACAGATATGAATAGTGACCTCAGGAATGACGAAGTTAAAAGGACACCGGATCTTTACCAGTAAGATTAGAGATTAGAGAAATTATTTTCAATAAATTTCAGCCTGTTATACGAGAAATCTTCTTTGTAAAATTAGCCCGTCCAGTCATTGCAAAGTGTACAGTCATGTGTACTTACATATAGTCCAGGTTAAGGATAACCTAATAAGAAGATAGGACGCAGTCGAACAAAATAGGAGATTTTCCTTTTTTTCTAGAAAGAAACAAATAACGTCATGTACTTTCGTCTTTTACATGAAATGGGGGAATAGAACTTGGCTATTCATTATTGTAGTGCAACTGAGACAACGAGTTAAAAACAAAAATTGAGCGAACGTAAGATTACCCGCACGACAAAATCCTATTAACCCATGGATTACACGAGATAGAATAGCTTGCATTCAAGCCTACCTTCCAATGCGATTTTTATCTTGGCAGCAGAAGGCAGTTCGGTTGATGTCTTATCATCTTGCATGCAAGTTCAATTAAACAAGTAAAAAAGCTAGAATTGATCTAAGACCAATTCTTATAATACCCTAGATGAATGCCCGTATAAACTTTCGTATGATCACCGATCTATGCAAGTTTGATTTTTGAAGTGGCTTTTCGCATATATTTCTAGAACGGTTCGTCGGACAGAAAAAATGATTATTAGCAATTTTATAGGATTTCGTATTCTGCAGAAGTTTTTGTACAATCAAAATGTCTTGGACTGATCGTTTTCCTAAATCCTAAATTTTTATATGGCAACACCAAGAAGGAGTTACCCGATCTAGTTTGTTTTTGAAATTTTTTTTGTTAGTACAATGAAAACAACATATACCAAATTTCAGCTCTCTATATCGATGCGTTCTCAGGCAGTGTCCAAATATATATGTATAGTGGAAAACGAAAATTTTGTATGGCAGCCCCACGATGGAGTTGCTCGATTTGTCTCATTTTCGAACTAATTTTACTCTTTTTCTTTTAAAGTCCGTGTACAAAATTTCAGCTCTCTAAGTATACGCGTTCTCGAGTTATCGTGCGCACAGACAGACGGACGGACGGACGGACGTACATGCAAAAATCAAAATAACTTTTAATATTATGCGTGGGTGTCCAATTCAATTTGCTCTACCATCATTATTTCGAGGTGTTACGAACGGAATGACAAACGTAGTACACACTATAGATTTCATCTAGGGTATAAAAATGAAGAGGAAGGTATTGGTAAATGATGTAATGCAAATGATCCCAGGAAATATTATTTTCCCAGAATAAATTTATCAAATTCTGTGAAGCATTTCTTTTCCGCCATCTTGTAAACTGTACAATGTCAAATTACTGTCACCTCACCTGCGATTGATTTTCATCATGCAACTTCGCTGAATGCTGAGCTGCCAGCATGGCAGTAGAGATTACACGTGCAAGAAGTATGGCAGTGCAGCTTGCATGCAAGCTGTCCTATTACGTGTAACCCCCGGGTAAATCCCTCAAAATTCTTTCAAACTATTCATAATAATATATGTATATCGGGTCACACTACCCTTAATATGAAAATTCCGCCCCTTCTCATTTATTTACGAAAATGAATCATTTGCCATTCTGTTTTCTGTCTTTATTCGTAAAAGTTTTAAAGAGAGTTGATCTTTTCCTCTTTCTTTCCTTGCTTTGCACCAAAGAATAAAGAAATTAAGTGGGGGAATCTCATGCTGGATTCGGGGAATTTTATTTGACAGAATTTTTACATATCTTTTTAGTGCGTTGTTCATTGCGAAATTTATCTTTTTTCTGCCAAATGGAGGTAGGGTTACCTGATGTACATTATTATGAATAGTTCGATAGGATTTTGAGGGATTCAATAAGATTTTGTCTTTCAGGTAATCCTACGTTCTCTCGATTTTTCTTTTTAACTTGTTGTCTCAATTGCACTACAATAATGCATAGCCAAGTTCTTTTCCCCTATTCATGCAAAAGATGAAAGTATATGAGATTACCTGTTTCGGTCTAAAAAACATGAAAAATTTCCTATTTTGTTCGCCTCTGTATCTACTTATCCTTATTTATACTTTGCTTTGCACTTTGTGCTGGTTTGAAACAAAAATATAACATTTCTCAGAAAAATAACAATAACAAAAATATTTCTTAGAAATTACGTCCAGTTTGCTTCTGCTGTCGAGTTGAAGTACGTCAGTTCAAGTGATAAGGTCTGCGTTTAGTTGCAGTCCGTTCATTGTTGTTATTACTCTTGCGATTCTATAGAATTAAAGGTAATTTTATTTATTACCATGTTCTAAACACGTTTTTTCTTATATTTTTTTAAATAATTTTATGACAGTTGCACCTAACATGGCTAATGAAAATAAAAGACAGAAATTATCAGAAATAAGCAGCAGACAATTCCAAAATTGGTGGACCGATGAGTATGGCATGATTAACAAAAAGGCAACAAGGCAGTATGCGGTTTATGTTCCGGTACAGTAGTGTGCAAAACGTCTGCAGTAAAACGTCATTTTGAAACAAATCATAAATAGCTCTCTGAAAAAAGCAAAGAAGAACAAAAAGAATTTATTGCTCGAGAAATCAAACTAATGTCGATTTCGATGGGAGCATTTCAGTGTTGTACTTTTTCTGGCAGCGGAGAACTGGGAGGACTGAAGTCCATGGAACATATTTCTGTCATATTCCTTGTATTATATACACGGAACTGTCAAACGTAATCAATGCTCTTTATTGATATATAGAAACAAATTGCTTCTTAACTTTATGCCAATTAAATTTTTTTTTTAATTCATTTAACTCCAAAATTTCACAAATAATCGCGACAGTATACTTTGACGGAGCAGATGACAATTCAACTTGCATATGCATTTGTAACACCGATAAAATATCCAGTGCCAAGTAGGTGCAGTCAGTGCAAACTACGTGTTGCACTTCTGCTGTAAAAATTGGTCCCATCGAACATTTTCAGTGTTGCACTGCTGGAAAAAGTGCAATCCTGACGGTGCACTGAAGTCCCATTGAAATCGACATTAGAAATACTCAGTCAAAATCTCTATTGAAATTTATGGAAAGTCGTTCAAATGTAATTGCGAAGCACGAAAAACCATTAAGTGATGGCGAATATATGAAAAAAGCATGGTTAAAATGTGCACCAATTTTGTTTGATGTTGAAAACAATGAAAAAATCACCAAAGAATAAAAGATATGCCTTTGGCTAGAAACACTGTGAAAGAAAGGATCTTGGAAGTGGTTACAAATATAAGTCACCAGCAAAAAAATGGGCATAAATTCTTCTGGTTTATTTCTTCTCTATATTAGGAAAGGAATAGATATTTACAATACAGTTGTAAATGCACTTGCTGAAAAAGAAATATATCCTTTCAAAATTGTTTCTGTAACGACTGATGATGCTCGCAATATGACTAGAGAGGTAAATGGGTTTGTGAGCTTGTTTGCTCAATTCGTTGGACATTCAGTTCTGGGTTTCCATTGTATCATATATTAGCAGGCTTTGTCTGCAAAGGCCGGTTTAAAGTCACTGGACGCTATTATGATTCTTGTTACACAGGTAGTCAATTTTTTATCTGCACGCGCTTTAAATAAAAGAAAATTTTGTCAACTATTAACTGAGGTAAATTCAGCATACGATGGTTTACTGATGTACAACAACGTCCGGTGGTTAAGTCGTTGAAGAGTTCTTCAATGATTCCTTGATTGTTTAGATGGAATTAAACTTTTTTTAAATAACGAGACATTAATTGAAAAATATAACCAATTATTGGACAATGGATTTCAAAACTCATGTTTTTTACTGACTTGTGTTTGCACTTAAATGAATTAAATGTGAAACTGCAAGGTGGTAATAAGACAATTATTATAAAATTTGATATAACTAAAGCTTTCTAAACTAAATTAGAAGTTTTTAATCGGGACATTATTTCGAACATATACATATAAATATTTTCCAAAGCCAAGTAAATTCTTTGCAAATTTAGATTCCAATGAAAAAAAATGACAAAAATAAATTAACATAAGATTTTTCTGAAATTATTCAGTCTCTAATGAAGTAATTTGCTTTAAGATTTAAAGAATTCAAAACATTTGCAAAAACATCAAAATTCATTATGTTCCCAGATACGATATCGACAGATAAACTTAATTTAAAGATTTTTGAGTGGCTGAATTTAGAAGATGTTGAGGAGCAATTGATCGATTTTCAATCCAGTTCCATATGGACACAAAAGTTTGTCGATTTAAGAAATGAACTGGAAATTATTGAAAATAATCGATTGTTGAGTAGCTTTCATAAGAATTCGGATGAAGAGTTATTAAAAACATGGTATGTCATTCCTGCATCATTTCTGGCGATAGCTATTCTATCAATTTTTTCTTCCACATACGTATGCTTGTGAATCAGTTTTTTCTGAATTAAATTTTATAAAAATCAAATTTCGAAATAGAATATAGACTAAAGAATTCAGTGCAGCATCTGTTTTATTAAAAGTATTAAAATATGATCCTGACATAAAATATTTGTCTACCAATAAACAACAACAAAAATCCCATTGATTGTTATAATTTACCAATGAATTCATCAATTAGTATTATTTTTAATTATTTTTAATATCAATGCTTTATTTTGTAAGTAGTCGATTTTATTTGATTATCTTTGTTTCAATTGAGTTGCTTCCAATTCTTAAAAGTTTTTGATTTTTCTGAAATTAATAGGTATGACATTTTTTCTGTCAATTTTGATACTGGTAATATATTCCTATTTGTGCATAGTCCCCTCGTTCTTGCACGTTTTGGAAAATTAAAAATATTTATAATTGATGTATTTTGTAGGGTTGGTAATTTTTTTATTTTAAATTTATATGTACTTCCACAGATTGTTACTATGTACTTACAAGGTAAAATAATTAAATGAATGATGAAAAGCATAACATATGTTTAGTTTAGTTTTTATATAATAATTTTTGAAGTTGTGGAAATAAAATTCTGAAACATCTACATTTTTATCAATTTTTCTTAATTAAAAGCTGTCCGGCACGCCAGCAACGCGATATATAATATTTGTAATTTTGTGGCACGCGCACTTAGGTTCACCACCGTTGGATTAAGGTGTAATAGAAACATATACAACAATTTATTACATAAAACAAGTATTTATATATATTTTAACGATCGTGGAATCATGTAAAAATTATCTGATTATAGATTGTATTACGCATGCCTCTTTTACCACAAAACTCGGACACTACCCTAACAAATTGTTGGAGAAACATTTGGCCAGAATGATCCCGTTTTGACAGGTCAGTATGCTGGCTTTGCGGCACGAAATTTGTAGGTACGATGAAGGTGTATTCCTGCCCGCCAACTATCATCCTACCTATAATGGGTCAATGCGTCAAAAGTGGAAAACATCAATTGAAATTATAAATACACCGCTATACGTCTGGGCGCCCCGGCAGGATTATTTTAAGAAGGTGCATATAGGTATGTAAGTAATCGAAAAATAAAGTTCAATTTAAACAAAATTTAATTATAAATGTTTGAGTTCAAATCCTGTGTACAAAGATAATGACTTAAGCACTAATAAAATGATCTGATTAGCAAAGAATAAAATATGACTACTGTTAACTGCAGACGACAACTGTGATGTTTCAATCAACTGATAATTACTGACTGACGATACTGATAAGTGATAACCGAGAACAGCTGGCGACTGCTTACTGGACACAATAACTATTGCTCTACAGGTATATATTATAACCATAAACTTGCTTTGACGTGCTAACTATAAGATGTACAATAATTTATGTAATTTATGTCAAAATGAACCCGATTACGAATCCCTTCCATTTACGCAATAAGGCCTGTGGCCTTTAAGCATTAGGTTGACGAGTCTAAAATATGTACATATAATATTGAAATACAAAAAATTATAACACTCCACGAGACGACCTTTGCCCTAGAAGCTCGCAATCAACATCAGAGCAGAAGCAAATGGATAAGGAGGGGGGGGGGGGAACAAAAACCAAAGCATAGCAGTTATACACGACAGCAACAACTCCAACATACACTATAACTTTCTTCCTGATTGCTGAATATTCCATATTCCACCAAACTCGAACCCGTGTACAACCAACTACAACAAGTGAATATGACGAAATTCACTGCCATCTTCGAGAAAGCTTGAAAAATTTGCGAGGATTTACATGTTGAATTTAATCGTTCTTGAATTGTGGCAAGATAGACCCATAGATCAAAACAAATCATTCGTCTGAAAATGTTGCAGAATTCTTCAGAATTTCTATTTTCATTCCATACTCTTAGACTTTCTGATTTTAGCTCTGAGAGATCGATTTTCTTCTACACAGAATTGCATTTTCACTAATGCAACTCCACCCTGAAAATATAAGAAACTTAGACTGATCTTCATTTTTAGACTTTGCGAAGATACATAGAATCTTTACGGAGGTATTCTACAGAATTTTATTACCACATGGTACGAGATGTGTAAGACAAATGATGCGACTTAAACAACTCCTTTGAGTACTTCGATTTATTGCTGTATGCCACGCAATCAAGATTGTGCTGACTTTTCCAGAAACTACATGTAGTATTGAACATTCATTTAGTACATTACGAGTTGCGTATCAGGACATGAAATCAATCAACGATAGGAGATGCAAGGCTAAGCGGTATGTCCATGCTCAGCGATCACAGAAAAAGGGTAAAGGAGGATACTGAATCCATTGATGGAAGGTGTTGAACAATTTTGTTCAACAACCTAGACGCCTGCAGTTTTTATTCAAACCAGTGACTTTCCGTAACTTTTTTATTACTGAATAAAAAATTAATAAAAAAACCACTTAATAACATTTTTTGTGTGTATTTTATGCAAAGAGTTCATAAAATGGCTATATGCAATTCTTCCTGAAGGCTTTAACAACATGCAAACTGCGGACATGTTTGATTTGATTACTGAGAAACCTTTGAACGAGATGGACCTAACTGAAGTTATAACAGTCGATGTTGTAATGAATGTATGAAGGTGAAATTCATAAACTAACAGGACATTTGATTAGCGACAGTTTGAAATTTGCCAGAAGTATGATACATCACTCACGATCAAATGTGGAATGTACCTACAGTAAAATTTCAATGTAACCTCGAGATCTGTATGGCTGGGTACAAAGAACTGTATAAGCAGATTGAGAAATTGAAAACCCAGCAGCTGATAACAGATTTCATAATAAAAGAAACCCAATATCAGAAGACATTATTAACGAAAAAGAGTCTGCAGGAGAGCCTTTGATTGCACATGGGGCATGAGACCGAGGATCGTGCACTGGATGTACACCTCGATCGTTAGACCCATGCTTACATATTCCTTGAGTGTATGGTGGCCGAGAACGCTTGTGCGGACTGTGATGTGGAAGCTGTCAGGCCTGCAAAGGCTCCCTGAGTGTTACGGGCTCCATGCGATCTACGGCTACTGCTGCTCTAGAAGTCCTACTCAATCTGCCACCCCTGGATCTAGTCACTCAGGCATATGCCAAAAGGGCTGTGTGCAGGTTGCGCTTATGGGGATGTTGGGACGACGGCTGGACTGGCTCTTCTCATTGCTTTCTGGCGTACGGGCTAGACTTGGAAAACGCCCTGGCCAGTATGCCACGTGATACGTTGGTGCCTGAGCTTCGATTTGGGCGTCGCTTTTCTGTGAGCTTTCCTGGAAAGAAATCGTGAACTGAGCGAAGTGCCTTATCGAACCTTCCCCGGTCAGCTCTAAACATTTTCACCGACGGCTCTTTCACTAATGAGGGAGATGGGGCGGATGCCTACTTTCCTGAGCCTGATATTAGAAAGAAAGTACTCACTTGGAAACCACACCACTGTCTTCCAGGCTGAAGTCTTCGCCATATCGATGGCAGCGAAGTTAGCCCTTGACATGCAAATCAAGGAGAAGGACATTGCTGTCCTCTGGAATAGTCAGGCAGCCTTGATAGCTCTGAGTGGCCCTCAGATAATATCTAAGTTACTGGGGGATAGCAGGGCTTCTGTGGATAAACTGTGCATCCACAACAAGGTGTCCCTTCTGCGGGTTCCTGGTCACATGGGGATAATGGGGAATGAAAGGGCTGACCTTTTAGCTAGGGCTAGCTCTGTTTCTCCGTTCCTCGGACCGGAACCCGCCGTAGGCGTTACCACCTCGAGTATCGGGTCTGTAATCAAAGCAGATGTTCGTAGAAAGCATAAGCAGAGATGGGCGAACCTGAGTACCTGCAGATGTACAAAACTGTTTCTTGATGGGCCTAATGGGAATATCTCCGATTTTATCATGGGGCTCGAAAGTAAACAATATAGAACTGTGGTTGGCATCATCACCGGTTATATCTCATTTCATACTCATCTAACAAGGATGGGAGCTATTGTCAGCCCTGAGTGTGTATCCTGCCTGGAGGGAGATGTGGATGAGCTGAAAAACCTGCTTCACCAAGACCTGATACGCTTCATTAAGAGAACAGGAAGGTTTTGGTGAACGGCCTTCTAGCAGGACTGCATAATGGGCCACTTTGGCCTCCGTGCTTTAGGGATAGGGTCACCCGTCCCCTGCCTTCTAATAAAAAAAAAATAGAAAATACTACCAACTTTCGTCAGCCGGCGCCATATTTAAATGTGTTACGACATATTTAATGATCAAAGTAATACTGCAGGTCCAATCAGAAATAAACGTTCTCAATTATTATCAAGTAGGATAATTGCAAATTCAGGTTTTTACTTTTAATTTTATTTTTGAGTTTTTATACTTATTCACTAAAATTTTCCTTTCTTTTTCAATAAAACTACAAACGAATTATATTTTGCGGAATTTCCCGAACATTTCTTGGAATGTGACTTAAGTCGAGTCCAGCTCGACCAAAATATTTAAAAAGTCATATTTTTTGTACATATAATGTACACAATATATATTTTTTTAATCCAGCTTTTGCTATTTAATTTCATACATAGCTTTATTTTTCATCTAAATTGATTTCTCAGTGGGTTCGTTGATAAAAAAAATTTAAGTTTTTCTTTCAAACGACTTAAAACAGGGTGACATAAAACGGGGACCGCCTGTAATATGGGTTTTATTATGTGCAGAATGTCCTTTTTTACACCTATAGCTTTCAGGTTTTTCCTCTAAGGGTGAACTGCAGCTATAATTTAATTTGTATACTTATATTAAATAAAATACAAGTATAATTTTAATATAAAAAAGACAATTTATTTTTTGTTCTTAATTTTTAACAATTTTTATTTTTACGATTTTAAGGACGCGTCTATTCTGCTTGAGATTCCAACTTATCAAGTTTCTTTTGTCTTATTAAAAAAGAATAAAGAATGAGACGCTTGCTTTGGTTATAACAAAAACCGCTGTCACAAAACATTCTAGAAGGTTAAACAGTTTTGCCAATTTTATGTCAGGTGATTTTTCATGACAGTTTAAGAGTTGACTGCTACACATCCTTTTCAACATAACAACCTTATAAAAAAATTGGACATTTGTTATCATGCAAAAGGAAAATTCATGCATTTATACATTAGCAAAACATATGAAAGTTCTTTTGTATTAGGCCAGCGGAATACTCCAAGATGAGAGCGAATTTTAAACTTGATCTTTGATCTTTAGAGTTTATGGTATTTGCTTATGTTAAACATATTTTTATCCTGATGAAACCAGCTCTCTTTTAACAAAAGCTTAAAAAAGTATTTGATTTTAAAAGTTTACAGCACTTATTAAATGCGCAATCATTACAAAACTCTCCGATAAAGTATATCCCGAACAATAGGACCCCAATCAAACAATTGACGAAAAATTTCTAAATAGAAATCAATGAAAACAGATTCGCTCACAACATTGCAGGAAGCTCGACTATAACATGAATCAGGGGGGGGGGGGGGGAGGGGAGTACAGTACATGGATGGCATCATATGAGACCACCGACCACCTGTTGAATTGCTTTTGAAACACTTTCGTGGGAGCTTTAAACTCCGGAGGTCGTAAAATGAGAGCAGTCATAAATTGCATTTGTAAGAGGAGGAATTTATACAAAGAATTGTATACACAGAGGGGGTTCTTATGCCTACACATTTTCGAACAATTTTCATGGTAGCCTAAGTCGATTGAAGTTAGGGGGATTGTTTCGTTCAAAATTTGATTTTAAACAATTCCATTTGAACAGGAGCTGCCGATAAGGAAGACGTAAATCAGGATCTGTATTAGGGGTTTTTTTTATGACTGGACTGATTGAATTACATGAATTAAAAGAACTAAATACCTGAGAAATTAAGATTAATGTCATTCATGAGAAATGCTCTCACCTGCGGTGGGATACTATATTTAGATATATTTATAACAGTTAATAAAAAAACCGAGCAATACCTCACATTAGTGAGTTATCTAATTGATAAATATATCCCAGAAAAGAAAATATACTTCCGAAGCAATAATTTCTCCTTGCCTACAACTCCGGGTCCAATTCTCTCATTTTAAGAGAAGAAATCTCGTGAATTATACCGAATTGACGTAATAGAACAATAACGGTAATACGGAATGCTAAGCACTAATACTACACAGGGCGTTTCTGTCTATAGGAGTGAGGTGAGCAGGAGGTGATAGTACTCACCTGCACGAAAAATAAATTGTATGGCAGGGGGTGGGGTCCACATCAACCGTTTGAGAATTACAGGGTGATTGAGAAAAAAAAACTATTTTTTCATAAAACACCCTATATCTTGAAAAGTACAGGGCGTACGGTCACAGTTAAGAGCCTAATGGCCTTTCTAACAACTGCTCAACCATTCCAGTACAGTTATTAGCTGATAACCTATTCAGGTCACACCGAAATTAGACGATTTGTTAAAAAAATTACGATTTTCAGTCACTAAGTGACAAACTATCTTTAAAAATAGCTATGAGAATTTGTTAAGTGCTCATAACTCTTAACGACTACAGTTAGAACATACGAGGGCGGGCTGAAAAATTTAAGGTATTAAAAATGCTGATAGAAATGTAGAAAAAATTTGTTTTTCTAAGTAATCTCCCTCTACTTCAACGCATTTCTTACATCTGTCATAAACACTTTTTAACCCAGTGAAAAAATATTCGCCGTCTTTGCCTTCGAAATGCTCGTGTACTATCGCCTTCATTTCTTCATCACTTAAAATCTTCGCCTTCGGAGGTCTTTCTTCAAATTGGAAAACAGGAAGTAATCACTGGGGGCTAAATCTGGACTGCATGGTTGTTGGTTGATTTCTTCAAATCCTGTCTCGGACAGGGCACGCCTAGCAACTCACGTAGTGTTCACGGGCGCATTGTCCTTCAAAACCAGAATTCCTTTTGCCAGTTTGCCTCTCCTTTTCTCGACAACCACTTGACGCACTTTTGTCAACAATACGACGTAGTAGTCCGCACTCATAGTAGTTTCTTATGAAGATAGTCGATGCACAGAATCCCTTCACAATCTCAAAAGATATTGGCCATTAGCTTGGATGCCGATCTTTTGACTTTGAATTATCGTGGCGGATTTTCTCCCTTTTCTATCCACTGTACTGACTACTGTTTTGACTCTGGATCGTACTGCCGGATCCATGTTTCATCAGCAGTAACAATGCGCGAAAAAACCTCGTCAGGATTATCGCCGCAAATGTCCAAAAATTCCTACGAAAATGTGACGCGACGCTGCTTGTCTAGCGGAGTGAGGATTCTGGGCACCCATCGCGCGCACATATTTTTCATATGGAAATGATTATGCAAAATGTTGCCGATTTGTTCCTTGCTAATGCCAATGTTTTCAGCTATCTGCCATAACTTAATTTCCTGATCTACTAGAACAAGTTTTTTTACTTTTCAAATATTTTCCTCGGTAATGGCAGTATTTGGGCGCTCTGACCTGGCATCACCTTCCACCGACTCCCTGCCATGCTTGAATTCTCGGCTTCAACGTTTTATGGTGACAAATGAAGGATCATAAACTGTAGACATCTCTTCTAATATTTCAGTCGGCGTTTTACTCTTCTTTGTGAGGAATTTTATGACAGGTCTGTACTACAACATCGTACAATGCTAGGATAACTCAGACATGGTGATGTTTACGGTTCAATTACTAAAAGCATACCGATGCTAATAACTTGAAACTCGGTATTTATACTATTGTAGATATTCGCAATTAGTGACATGTAGCGCGAGACATTACTGACACTTACAGGTACTTGGGCCCCAAAATTTTTCAGCCCGCCCCCGTAGAGGGGAATAGGTCAAATTAAAGAGAAGAGCTTACAGTTTACAGTTTTAGTTAAAAAAAAGTTATGTTAACAACCTTTTTAAAAAAAAAAATAGACGTCAAATTAAAAAAAACGGTAAGAAAATCGGAATTTTGTTTTTTACCACCATAACTCCTGAGAGAGAGGAGCGGGGTACTGGGCTTTCTGAGCAGTCGTTGGAAGGGCTATGTAGTTCTGCAGACAATGACACCTTAACTGTGACCGTACGCTATGTACTTTTTAAGATATTGGGTGTTTTATGAAAAAATAGCTTTTTTTCTCAATCACCCTGTAATTCCCAAACGGTTGATGTGGAGGCCCCCCCCGCCTCTGCTATACAATTTTTGTTCGTCTAGGTGAGTACTATCTATGCACCACCTAGTTGGAAACGCCCTGTATAAAGATATATTTAATCCTAATCTCAAAATCTAAGGCACTTTAGAGAAACTTGCACCATGCATGTGTAGCTTACTCCCGGTACTAGATATGTACTTTAACTTCACTCACAATACCCTGAATCTAGCCCAAAAGCGGGGCAACTCACCAGGATTTCAACTTCAGCAGGATCTCTCGCAGCTATCTTCAATATTAAGTTAGAAGCAATGGGCCAGACAATCTAGCACCATGTTTTATGAAATTCATATATCCGATTATTGGAAGATTCACTATATACTACATATAGTTAACTCCTGTTCAATGTCTTCGTCTATTCCCGATATCTGACAAGTTGTCATAGTATCGCCAACACTGAAGGATATAAATCCAATGTCTGCCTTGGATTATCATCCAATTAGCATATTGCAACTTTTGGCCAAAATACTTGAAAAGGTACAATATATGCTGATGTCGGAATTCCTGGAAAGAAATGATATATTGACGCATTAGAAATCGGACTTTCGTCACTTTCACAACTGTGAGAGTGCTAGCCTAAATGTAGCCTCTGACATCAGAAAGGCTCTGAATCATGGTGTTCTGGTGTTCAACCTTTATCCAGACTACAGCATTACCCTTTAGAAACTCGCCAGGATAGTCATTCCCCAAAACTATTTTTCTCTTTTCTAGGATACCACAGGGTTAGACTAATCGTCGCCGCCTGAATACTGTTTTGCAAAAATGTAGTTTTGAGATAAATGCAGTTAAAGTTGAGACCATTATTATAAAAAAGGAAATCAAATCAAGTTCGATAGAGCTAAATTTGTCTTTGGTAAAGAACTTTAAACGAAATGCCAAATATTGAGAGATATGGTCCATCAAATTAAAAGAAGAGAAGGCCTACGAAGTTTCCATATTCAGAAAACACCGAACGAACAGAATACCAAAAAAGAACCAAGATTCAAAGTCCAGGAACCGATTTTTGCATGAAAATTTCCTAACGAAATTTAGCTTAGGTGAAAACGAACTTCAACCAGTGTCTTTAGGATCGCCTTCTTTCATCCTTTAGTAAGCATGATGCATCAGCTTAGTTTTGGCCAGATTTAGAAACTTGCCACTACGACAGAAAAGCGACAGATTTCTACGATGCCGAATGCATACCCGTAGTACCCAAGGAAGTCTTGTTGCTTTCATTATTCATAAGTGGTCTTGTTTTTGAAATATTCCTTAAATTGTGCGGTGTTCCAAGTTTATTTCTGCCAGCTGTCATCAAAATTGAGTCCGAAATAAATTGTGCCTGTACTGTAGACATTTTCTAATATATCTACCTTAAAAAGCTCTTTTTGTTTTTTTAATACAAGAATTCTATTTATATAAGGCAACATCGATGCAACTACATGGAGCAAACCAAGATTTTGATTTACTCTACGTGGCAGTGTTCTTAGCCACATGGAGCAGTTCAATTTCAAAATATGGTTTTAAATCTCTGCACGCGTATCACAACAATATTTAAAAAAAATATTTTAAAGTATTTCATGTATTTTATGCCCCATCTATAAACAAATTTTATTTCGGGTAAATCAATACTAATTTATGTGGCAAAAATATGATATGGGGCAGACATGACATGATTTATCTCGATACATATATGACTTAGAGAAAATCTGATTAAAGCATTTAATTAAATTTCAGTAAAAATCGTAAAAACGGTACTTAACTCAAAATATCAAATTTAGCGGATGGGGCAAACCAATATTCAGCAGCGAACTCTATATGGTTCTATTTCACAGGTAGGCAGCAAGCCACTGTAGCTCAAAATCGAACTTCAGACTTATTTATTACCTCTTTCTTCGCGGGGGGGGGGGGGGGGGGGGTACCGCAGGGTTTACACTTGGGACCGTTATTGTTTATGATATACATTAATGATTTGATACTTATCCCGGAATCTTGTTCAATACTTCTGTATGCTGATGACGTTCAACTATTACTTCCAGCCAATGTTGACAATATATCCGTCAGTGTTGATGAATTCAATGATTTATCTCGAATTAGTGCGTTGGCTGTGGATAATAAACTGGTGCTGAATCCAATTAAATCGCAAAGCATAATACTTTTTCATAGACCGATTAGCACTGTGAGTATCCCTGCTTTGTATCTAAATAGTACCCGTATAGAATACAGTGAAATGGTAAATAATCTAGGCATGACTGTGGATGCAATGTTGAATGGCGTTATCACATTGACAAAACTGTTTCCAAAGTCTATGGTGGCTTACGAAACTTATGGCGTGATGCAAGGTATACACCTTATAAACTCCGTGAGCGATTTGTCAAAGCGGTTTCGATTCCTATCATAACTTATGGTGCCTGCATATATTCCAATGTTGACAGCATTAATCGTAGGAAACTTAATCTGGCGTTTAATTCTTGCGCGCGAGATATTTTTGGTCTCCGGAGATATGATTATATATCTGAATTTTCTGCGCAGATTTTTGGTTGCTCACTGGATGATTATTTAAAATTCCAACATAGTGTCATGATGTATATGATAATAAACAATCATTGTCCCAATTATATATAAAAAATTCTATGTGTTCTCCCATCACGTCGTACCCAACAAATTATTCTTCCAAGGTTTCAGGCTTCTTTTAGTTCGCGCTCCTTTTTCATTCATGGTGTCAGAGTCTGGAATAATCTTCCTCTGGATACTCGTATGAATTTCACGCCTGGGAATTTGAGATTGAGAGCCTTACAACACTTTAGGAGCTCATAAACTTATGTCTGTTACATATTACTATCTGCTAACTGTTATACAATTGCATGCATAATGTCTCTATCGTTTTATTATTACTCTTTCTTCATCCTACAGCTATATCCTTTCAAGTCTGACTTATCTATTACTATTGTTATTATTATTGGTTTTATCAAAATTTTGTTATCAATTACTTAACACTTAGTTTGCTTAGTTATATCGCAAAAGTTTATTATTTTGTTGTGTTTCTCAAGGATCTAAAAAACGTTCCATATTATTTAGTTACTACATAAGTGAACTGAAGTGACTGACGATAAAAAAATTCACCGTAAGAACAAATGACATTTATATGACGTTTAGATGAATTTTAGTCATTCCATCATCAGGTGTCATGTAAGACATTGCAATGGCAATCTACCCTCGACCATTGAATCCATAATTTCTGCCATAGATCCATCTAAGTAGTATCAGTATTTCATATACAGAAAAGTTTGTTATCTTGAAACATAGATACAAATTGTCATATGAAATACTGCGACTATATACGAAAATGTTATTTTCTGTACTATGGTGCAAGTATTTCATCACCAATATACTAAAACCAAGTTCTCTGTGGTTAGTCATAAGTACCTACTGCCCCGGCTGATCTATTCAATCAAAAACGGTATTTACATTATGGGGTGTAACATTGTTGTACACTTCTTCCAGGGCTCAATACTTATTTCGCGACTTTCTAGTTGAGTTTTATTGAGCCCTCTAATATCCTACACCACAAGAAAATCTCAGATCAGATTTAGAACGTTCCAGCGACTCCATCTGGCATTACGTAGTTTAAGGTGCTTTGAATGAAAAGTTGGCCGTTAAATTTGGTACATCCGAAGAAAGCCTTGTAGCAGTTAGACGTTCTGCTACAATGATTTGTTAGAATATAGGGATTGATGGTTCTCAGCTAACTGATTGATAACCTGGTTGAAGTCGGCGTTATAATTCATTGTGATATTGTTCATTTGCTGAAGAGAACCCTCTGAAAAACCCCAATTTATTTTCTGACCATACATAGCTACTAATATATGGGCATTCCTTCCCTTAATCGTTCTGACATTTATTAGTTGTGTTGTAAGCCTTTCTGTTGAATTCCTCTCTACCAGATTCTGAATTATTTGTCGGCATGTCCAGGATAAGGTATGTTTTCGTGTTACCTTCTTCAACAAACAGAGCATATTACGGTCATATTTCCCTTCCTACCCACAAGCAGAATTGGACTAAAAAATATATAAGTAAAGCTGAGGTTACACACCTCGCCAGTAATACTAATGCCAGCTAGCGCCAGCTGTTGCCAGCAATTATAATGCTTTTTTGGTAAATGGTGTGGTTACCAGATAAAAATTTTACAAGCCTTGTATGCTGGCGTCAGTACTTTTTTGCGGTATGGAGTCATTTATATTTACGATGGATGTGGAAAAGCCGGATGGACTATAACTTCCTGATCAGTTTTCTGCTTATAATGAAGAAAATGAGTGATATTCCAAAATTGCGCTTCCGCCTATTTCTGGCTATGGCTTGGTAAGGACCGTTGGATCTTTCTGTATAATTGTCTTATTTTACTCAAAATATAGTTAAATGTAGTATTCAAAAACGGTTTGCTTTCAACAGATGTAAATGATTGATGCATAGCCGCACCGACGGGGGGGGGGGGGGGTGTCCCCAGGATCTGATTTTAAATTAACACCACATTCACAGATAATTACTTACAAGCAAACTTTCATTAAATTTTCAAGAAACTAAGAATTTATTATGCGCAAATGCAAAAGTATTCACAATTTTTAGTTCTCGTTAAGAGATCTCAACTTGAAATTGAAATTGATATGTTTTAGTAGTTAAGATACGTCTTCTAGGATACTCAAGAATAACGGATATAATAGTTATCCTTGGTATCCCTTTTCGCATATATTTTTGAGATAGCATATTTTTTATATAACCTGAAATCCTAACTTTCAAATGACTCATATTTCCCAGAACAGCATTTTTTCGAAATTTTAAAATCCTATAACTTGCGAAATATGTATTGTGTACGGAAAATCTTTCATTTGTATATTTATTTTCACAAACCCTCCCAGTATGCAAAAAAAAAAAAAAAAAAAAAAAAAAGATGGCGACGATGCGGCAACGCTCGGCCATATTGCGTGCACTGACGTCTATATTGCATCCTCCTTCTGCCGCAAAATCCTACGACACCACATCGGTGCCACAATTCAAATCTCTGAGTACTACTGACACAGGGAGTATGTATATAGAATAATTTCAAATGTATTTGAAACACGGATGTAACACGGTCTAAGGTTTCTTTTCCGAATTTTGTAAAAACTGCACAAATTGCATGGATAGTAAATAAATAAATAAATGTGTTTCACTGTTTATGAGATTATGATTAATCTATTGAAGATGAAGGAACAGTGGCTTTATGGTCCCGTCGAGATTTTAGCAAATAAAACTTGAAATTCAATATCTTCAAAACATAAGTACTAAGTAATCACATGGGCTCGGGACGCAACTCCCCCCTCAGACAATTCCTGGGAGCCTGAGATGTTGATATTCACCTAATTTTTGCCGTTTAGAATTAATTGGATGATCGGAGTATTTCCATAATTATCTTTTCGGATAATAGAAGGTCTTCACTCAAAGATAGTCCCATAGGTCGGTACGTTGTTATCTGAAGTGAAAAGCACTCGCAGTACCTAGACATAACAACTGAAGTTTGAAAATACTAGGCTCAGGCCGAGGTGGGTAACCGCCACCAAAATCTAGCTCAAGCCGACTCACGCTTACAACCGATCGTACCAACTGGCGCCAGAATTACTGGCGGGACTCGTAACCACAGCTTAATGGTACGTAAACAACGATGCGAGGCGAGGCGAGACTAGCCCACTTGAGCGAGGCGAGGTGAAGATACATCTCGAGGTGTAGTGCTCAAAACAAGGCGTTCAGGTTTTTGGTAAATCGTGCAGTGAGAGCATAAATTATGTCATTAGATTTTGAAGAAGAAATTTTGTGTTGGTCAAGTAATGCAACTATATTGGATTTTTCACATAAATGTACTTTCCGCTGTTCTACTTGATTTACCATCCCGATAAATACAAAACGTCTGGAATTTGGTAAATTTCATCATCTACATGATGATTTATCTACTGATCCAGATAAATTTTTCCAATATATGAGAATCGATTATATCAAAGAAAAACCCTATTAAAATAAGCCAGCTTTCAAAATTAGCGCGCTGCACCTCGCGAAAAAATGTAAAATTTCATTTTCGAGAGAGATATCTCGAGGTGTCTCCCCATATCGCTCGCTGACTCAGCATTGTTATGATTACTCTCATAGTACAGCGTACAATCATTTTATTTCTTCATCTCTTGGATAGCCTCGTCTCGCCTCGCCACGCCTCGCCACGTTGTGCACGTACCCTAAGTCAGGTAATAATTTTGATCCTCGTCATCGAATATTCGCCGAAATATCTTCTGTTTTTTTTTTTTTTGTAATTAGGATGCTGATTGGAAAATCTACTGGAGATTCTATAAAAAACAGTTTCAACACAGACAGAATTTCTAGGACACAGGATAAATTTAGTATGGTTGCTGGTTACCAATGTGTTTGTTGACTAAGTAAGTTGCAATTTGAGTTAGTCATTTGGAAGAAACTATCAAAATAGTCAAATTCTATTTTACTGAAATGTTCTTCAAAATATAAACATCAAAAACATCATTTTTCGAAGAAGTGTGGAAAACACTTCATTCAGGGTAAATTATTGGTCTTAAATCAACTGTCACTTTTCCTCTAGTTTAAAATTAGTAAACGCACTAGGGGACTCGCTTAGTATAGTCTAAAGCTAATAAAAAATAATATGTCGTCTATTTATATAGTTTACATAAATTCAGAATTAAGCCAAAATAATAGGTTCAACTCAAAATCATTAGCTTACCAGTGAATAAGCAATCAGAGAATTTCTAGAATCACTGCTAATATCAAAAAGGAGAAAAAATCCTTTAATGCCCGGAATTAAAACATGTTCTCATTTTTTTTTTTACCTTTTTAAGGAAACTGTGGATATTTTTCACAAATTTGAACAATTGCACAATTTTATGAAAACGCTAAATGATTTTTGCAGTTTTTAATTTTTCGTGGTTGAAAAATTAAAAAACTGAAAACCTGCTTGAGTTCCTTACAGTTAATTTGAAGCGGTATACTTGTGCTTTATGCGAGTTCTGTTCTATGAGCTCTTTAAAACCTCCTACTCATAGCAGTCTCCTTTCCCTAACCACACTTCTCTACCACTGTTGTATGTAAGCCTTATCTGGAGAAGTAAAGTCGTCCTCAAACTAATTCGGTTCAGTCATTTGTGCAAATTTGAGTAACCCTCTTCACAAATTCTTCAGCTTTTCATGAAAATATATCGCAAACTACTACCTAAACTTAAAATTTTCCCTCTCGGGCTAAACTTCTATCCCAAGTTGTGAATACTTGTCTATATATGGACCATGTCCGAGTTCTGTTCAGTTTATGTAGTAGGAAGGTGGACGTGGATAAAGTTGAATGTGATGGGTGAGAGGTCCAAGGGAATAGGAAAAGCTTAGAGGATTGGCAGCCGCCTCCATTCTAAGGTGGTTTTGGCTGGACTTTACATACACGATAAAATCCACTGAGTCCTTTAAGTCATGTGAGGAATACTTCCTTGCTTCTAGGCTCCTATATATATGTATACACTTAGTCCCATCTTCTCGTCATCGTGCACAGTCCATAGAGGAAAGTATTACAAGAAGTCCATCTGACCGTATTAGATATGCTCACATGGAGCCAACTAAAAACTAATGCCGTGAGTTGTAGCTGTTAGGTGAGGGATGATGCTTCAGTTTCCCTTGTTACTGTTGTTGTTGTTGTTGTTGCTGTTGTTGCTGTTGTTGCTGTTACTACCAATGATGTTGTTATATACTTGTCGTTTTTGTTACTAGGTTGGTTTTAAAAGGGCACTACTAACTCTCCCACGTATATACATATACATACACACACATATATTTGTATATACAAATACGAAGCAGTAAGCGTTATGACGACAAGAACAAGGCTTTCAGCGCATTTTTGTTATCTATGTCAAAGCTCCACTTTGGCTTTATTGCCCACCTAGAGAGTAGCAGAAGCAGAAAAATTTACCCTGTATGGCTACTGTTGGTATATTTCTTTATTACTTTTCCAGTCGTCCTCGGTCGCCTTGTGTTCCCTTCAAAGGAGTGCACGGCATCTCTGAAAAAAGGATTATTAGTGATGTAGATATTCAAAGGGAAAATCTTTGGTTTGCATTCCGCCTAAATTAAAAATGCTCCAATGTCCTTCTCTTCCTCCTGCCTTGTCCTTTTCAGTTTCCGCAGAAAAAACAAGTAAAAAGGAAAAAGAAATCCTGTCCCCATCAAAGTGCTCCAACGAATGCTTCAGATGGATCATATAGTTGTAGGTTTTCCATTGTTTCTATCTGCAGAAAAACAAAAGGCGTCATCCTCCAAAGAAAGCCACTTTGAGATGATTTATTGATTTCGGGTACATCACGGTCCAGAACTTCTGTGCTCTTTATATACTATCAAACAAACAAACAAGCAAACGGCAACGTAGCCGTGTCGTGGTTGCCTTTTTGCCGGGTTATCTGCGTGGCATCTGCCTTGTAAGGAATTTCAAATGAAAACACAACATCCACCAACACAAAGAATCATATCCTCTGGGTGAATAAAAGCGGCTTAATATTCCTGCAGTATGTCCTTTTCGCAAATGCAACGTACATTATCCCAGCTATCGGACCAAAGTCTTGGTAGTGCGCGCAATCTAAGAAGATAAATGGAAAGAGTCGGAGGAATTTTCGTAAAAAAAAACAAAAAAACTTATATAAATAAAGAAACCACCACGTAGGTACAGCGAAAAAGCCATGGGCGAAATACTTACGCGTTCAATGCGGTTTACTAGCGAAATATATGACATTCCCAAAAAAAAAAATCGGGTTTAACTACCCTCAGAGGGAACAGAAAAAATGCGTCAATAGTTACTCGCTTGACTGCTTTTTGTGCTAGTTCTGCAGCCAGAAGATTAGCGCGCTAGGGGTAAACTGACGAATAGCTACCCTCAGGTCTCGATCCATTGACTTTTTTTTTTTACAAGCAATTCATTCTATGTTTTGGTGCAGAATATTCTGTCGAATTCCAAGAATCACTTAGTCATAAACACACAATTTCACCTTTTTTTGGTGGACGTTTTACGAAGACCTTTAGCCGGATATTCCTTCCGGATTTTCAGAAGTGGTTATAGGATTAAGAACTTTCGGGGTTGGAGCGCATACCTAACTGATTTACATCAAGAGATTTCTAGTTATGCGATGTTATAATTGCTCTAACAACACTCGTTCTTTTAATTGAAAAATGTCTGTTTTGACGAGATATTTCATGTTGTGGGCAATAATTTCTAGTGCACTTAGCCTTTCCAAGTTTTATTTATTTTTAATTAAATCATGTAGGTGGCACTGACATATAAAATGAACTGCTGACACTACTGAAATTGTTTACATTATTTGACATTATTATAGGATTAATCTTCTATAGTTGTCTCTTTTCGGTTTAACTACTTTACTCCACTGAACTTCAAATAATAAGTTCTACATACGAACTTCACCATAATACAGTTTCAGTTCAGTGATTTCCGAATGAATATATAGAATAGAAATAGATGGCAATACAATACTTGGAATCCTTTCTCTGTCCTCCATACCTACTTTTAGGGACAGGCACACAGTAATTGCTTAATTTTATTTCTTTAAAAATCAAGTTTAAAAAAATATTTGTTGTTGTAAGAGATAAACTTCCAAGAATAAAAATAATTTCGAATGCATCTGTAAATTGTTGAACTTTTAATATGAATATTAAAACGAAAGAAAAATTGGAAATTACGATAATTGTCATACCCCTGCCAACAAAAGTTGACCCATATGAAATAGAAAATCAGACAGTCCATTTTATATTTGTCAGTGGTAGGTGGCATGCGGGGAGGATTATCTTGCCGGCCCATGGGCATTAGGGCGGCCCAAAAATGCATGGATTTACAAAAAGTGTTAAAATGTCTAAATGTTAATTCGGAATTTGTTAGATTATGTAATTGTAAGCCTCTATGCAAATTTTTAGTGAAATTCATTAATGTTTAGAGGTTGCTCAAATCGAAGATACTAGTGATAGTTTTAAATTTGACAGTATTTTTTAAATTCAAGGGAACTTACTTAGTTACATAGGAACTTACTGAAGTGAAAGTCATTTTAGAAAATCAAGTTCTTCTAATGCTAGTGAAATCGTTAATTTTCCCTCATTTGACTTCGGGTAGCATTTGTTTCCCCTAACTGGATAGTATGTGCAGACGTAAATTAGAGATTGTGTATTTAATTACTGTATTCGATTCATTTTCAGATTACGTAGGTTTGACCATGTATCCCTTTTTCGAATGCGTTTACTAGGAGGTTCGTTGAAACATTTTCTACAACGCAGCTCGCTTATGTTGTTGTATAACATACTTCAGTCAGTGTCCAAATATTTAGTGAAAAACCAAAGTTTTGTATGGCAACACTAAGGACTGGATGCCCGATTTAGTTCATTTGTGAAATTGTATTTAGTATTGCCATGAAAATACCATGTAACAATTTTCAGCTCTCTGCGTCGACCCGCACTCAGACAGTGACCAAATATATAGTGGAAAACAAAAGTTTAGTATGCCAACCCCACGAAGGAGTTGCCCAATTTAGTTAATTTTTGAGGCCATTCCCTTTAACTCGTACACGAATTTGTCTATTTCTTTACTATTTTCGACACTCTCGTAGACCCACTTTTCTTCATCACAGCGAGCTGAAATTTGGCATACAGGTTCAAGTCGCGTGACAATTGAATCTATCAAAATTTGAACCGGAAATTTCCATGGAAAACCCGGAAAATCGGGAAAAATCATTTGAAAATTTGGTACAAGTTTGATTAGTGATAAATACGTTTCAGAAAAAATGCAGAGTTTTCCGATTTTTCCGAAAAATTTTCCGGAATTTTCTGACTTTTCCGGAAAATTTTCCGGTAAAAAAGTTTTCTAAATTATGCAGGATCAAGATCCCTATCAACTGGCATCATTACTTTCTCTCCGACAATGGTGAAAACTGGCAGAAAAAATCGAGGAAAATTCATGTAAAACGCTTTTCCGAAGTTTTTCAGACCAAGGAAGCGTTTGAGCGTTTTTGCAACCTAAGACAAAGTTGTAGAGCGAAATGAGTTGCATAAATTTGCTTTTGTGGAAAACTCCGTGGAAAACCCGGAAAAGCGGGGAAATCATCGGACAAATTTTCATCGATATGATTAGTGATATATCTGTTTCAGGAAAAGTGCAGAATTTTCCAATTTTTTTGGAATTTCCGGAATTTTCCGACTTTTCCGGAAAATTTTCAGACAAAAAAGTTCACCTACACTTGTTAGAATCGGTCAATGATGGAGAAAGAAGGATTTTAAGAACTTTTATTTTTAACGATTCTAAATCAAATTTATAAATACAAGAAGAAAAAACAACCGCCTCGTCCGGGGTTTGAAACCGGGACCTTCCGCTTGCCGGGCGACTGCTCTTACCATTGAGCTAACGAGACAGATGATTTTGCCTCTTGCATTTATCAAATTTGTAACTAGCCTACTAAGCCACGTTTGCTTTCAGCGAATTGAATTTACAATTTATTTGTGCGCTTTCATCGTTACTGATTAATGCCAGTTGAAAGCAAACGTGGCTTAGTAGGCTAGTTACAAATTTGATAAATGCAAGAGGCAAAATCAACTGTCTCGTTAGCTCAATGGTAAGAGCAGTCGCCCGGCAAGCGGAAGGTCCCGGTTTCAAACCCCGGACGAGGCGGTTGTTTTTTCTTCTTGTATTTATAAATTTGATTTAGAATCGTTAAAAATAAAAGTTCTTAAAATCCTTCTTTCTCCAAAAAAGTTTTATAAGCTATGCGGAATCATTTTTTTTCCGTCCTACTGGCATCAATACTTTCTCTTCAACAATCATGAAAACGTGCAAGAAAAATCGAGGAAAATTCATGTAAATTTTTAAAAAAAATTCGTAGTAATAAGAAAAGTCTGTGGAAAACATGGAAAATCTGGAAATACATGTTATATGGGATCAAGTTGGAATACAGATAAAAAGCGCTGTTTAAAACATAATTTGAATTTCAGAAAACCGTTGCAGTACATCAAAGATTTGATACTCGAAAAATTTTTGTTTTCGGATCGGCACCAAACATGACTTAAAAATTGTTTTAAAATATCTCCATGCAGCACGTAATAACAATTTAGTTAACGTGAAAAAGGCAGAAAATAAAATAAGTAAAAAACGAGTTTTCAAATAAAACTGAGGTCAAGCCGCATGAAAAAGTAGAAAATAAACTTTTCTCAACACACAGAGGTGGACTCAGATTTTATTCGCTGACAATCACCGATATATTTCAGTATGATCAATCAGAGGTAATATGTAAGTGATTTGATTCATGAAGAGAAAGAATATTCAAGAGAAATGTCCCAATCAAAAAATCTGAGTCCACCTCTGTGTGTGAAGAAAAGGTTATTTTCTACTTTTTCATGCGGCTTGGCCTCAGTTTTGTTTGAAAACTCGTTTTTTACTTATTTTATTTAACTTTTATTTGCAATTTTTATGAAAACGGCATGAACAAAATTTGAGCACTCCACCACAATGCGTTGTCGGGCAGTGCCCAAATATATATTGAAAAATGAAATTTTCGTATGGCAATCGTATGATTTATCCCATTTTTGAATGCATTCTCGAGTTATCGTGCAAACGGACGGACGTACAGACAAACGGACATGAAAATCCAAAAATAATCCAATAATTCCAAAAGAAGATGTCATTGCATTGTTACAATGTCGTTACTTTTATGGGTCGTCACATCTTTGTAATGTTGTACAAAGGCTTCACCTTCGAAAATCGCATTTTGAGAACAGATCATACTCTACATAACCACTTTAAGGTATACATAGTCGCTAGAAAGATAATCGAGTGTAGATTACGTTATAGTAGAAAAAGTATATCCGCACGACATTTTTTCTTACAAAAAATTGCCGCGAAGTTAAAAAAAAATATCCGGCCAAGTGCGAGTCGGACTCGCGCATGAATGGTTCCGTACCATCGTACAAAATTTAACACTATGTACATTTTATTTATTTTTTCAAATGAGAGTAGGAGTCATGTGAAAAAATAATGCTGTCATTTAAAAGAAAAAATGCCTACTTATGATAATAATAATGAATGAGAAAAAAATTACGTTTCTTGTATGGTGGCCCCCTTTAATTTTTAATTTAATTTTATTTTTATTATTTGTTGTTATAGCGGCCATAGAAATACACAGTCTGTAAAAATTTCAACTGCCTGCCTATTACGGTTCATGAGATACAACCTGGTGACGGACGGACGGGAAGCGAAGTCTTAGTAATAGGGCTCCTATTATTACCCTTTGGGTACGGAACCCTAAAACTTGGGGTTCCGGGTAAGAATTTTAGTTTTGAAAAATTTATAAAAAATAGAAAAATTTGATTTTCTAAAACCGCTTTCACTGCAATAAGTTGGCTTAAATTTGAAAAAAAAGAAACAATAAAAAATATTGTCAAATTAAAAATATATGACTGGAAATGTTGAAAAAGTTTTCCAGTCGAAAACAGTAAAAAAATCACTATTTTCGATTTGAGAGATTTCTAAACATTAACGAATTTCACTGAATTTGTATGAAGTTGTTTTTTGAAAGTCTCTCAATGGGCATATTTCATGAAACTACAAGAACATGGGTACCTACATACAGTATTCTGCACAACAATAGTAACCGTTTCAAGAAAAGGAAGAATTTATGTTTTTTTCCTTAATTTTAATTGACTTACATAGGGTGAAGGAGAGAGGGAGAGATAAAGGCTAAAAAATACTTCATACCGCAAACTCTATAAATGTGAAAATGCAGGGAGCATTTTAAAAAAGTGGAACGCGCCTGTCAAAAGCGGGGGCAACACTTGGCGTTCTTTTTTTCGGCATACTCGAAGAGAACAAACTCGACGAGAGGCAGTCTTGTAAAAAAAAATAATTGTATTTTGGTTCAAAAATAAAAAAATTAATTAAGCAGCTTCGCTCACAGGAAAGTAAAATAATCCTCATAAGGAAAGCTTTTGGGAACCGAACAGAAGAAATTGTTTATAATCTGCCTTACGAGAAAATCAACTACGCGAACCGCAATATAGACATTATCGTCGATATTCCGATAATTAAAGTACAATTTAAAAATAACGATATTAAATACATATAAATATATAACGAGACCTGGCTATCCAACTAACACAAACAAAAAGGAAACAGAAACTTTAATTGGAAGATAAATTACATCTTACACATTGCTAACCTATACTAACTAACCTAGTTTAATAATGTAGAGGAGGAC
Organism: Dioctria linearis; assembly: GCA_963930735.1. Lineage (NCBI taxonomy): Eukaryota > Metazoa > Arthropoda > Insecta > Diptera > Asilidae > Dioctria > Dioctria linearis. The sequence continues at coordinate 257,274,467 of OZ005741.1, forward strand.
GGCCGTAGGTATAATTATAACAAATCAGATAATATATGTATATTATTTGTGAAGGGGTTTTGGATTTCACACTGAATTAAATAAATTAATATGTACATCTAGCCTACTTTTTCAGTTCACTTCTCACTTCTCTCAAATTATGAAGAAACAATGTAAGCCTATAGATTACCCCTAGATGTAGTGGTTTACATATATTTAGTTAGAATGAGGTGTCCAAGAATCATTTATTGTGAATAAAATCCATTTTCCTTTAAATGATTCATATAAAGATTTTTAAATAAATCTTTATATGTCCACCACCAACTTTTGGATATATGTGCTCACTGTAGTATAGCTAGCAGGCAGTTCAGAGCTTCATTGCTGTCCTGATGAGATCGGAGTGCACTCCTGATTGAAACACACAGTATGTACTCAAAATATCTTTATAAAATTTTGATTTTTGGCTACAAAGTCAGTAACTGACTATCTCGCACGTCACATGTCACATAGAAAAAATGACACAACTAAAAATTTCTCTTTTTTAAGATAATTCCATCATAAGATTCGCAAGTTTACTAAAAAATTTAAGAGTTCAGACAAATTTCTAACAAACAATTACTTCGTTAAGCTAGAATAAATTTTATAGTGTTTCGTTTTTTCGCTCTCCTGAAAGGTTGCATTTTTCTAGCTGTGTCACTTTTCTATCTGACTTGCGATATGATTCACTTCGATCAGGAATGAAGGACGACTTTTACACCGGCTTAATTATGAAGATTTCCCTCCTGAATTTCCTCATATATTATCAAAACAGATTGCAAAAAACAAAAAGCTCCCAGACGATTTTACAATGGTTTTTAGAGAATAGCAACGTTGGTGTAGCGCATTTCATTACGATCATAGCGAGAGTAGGAAATCTTATGTTGCCATTTTTAAAGGCTTATCTCGTATTGCTTCGCCATTTGGATACTTAACCTTATTGCCAAGTCTAGTACTGAATATTTGTAATGAAGGACGTTGTCCAATCAATTTTCTAATCAGTACTCCATTTAATATTATCCAGGATATAAAAATTTGATGCACCTTGTTCGGTTGCTATTCTCATCGATCAGAAACTAATTTTCGGCCTGATGTTACGCTTGCTGTCAAAGTTGATGTACTAAGTAGGTGGCATTGGGGGGAATTACTATTAATGCTTCTAGGAAGTTATCTGACATTGGGTTGGAGCACTCAGTTGGAAGGTACACCACTGTCTTTCAGACTGAAATCTTCACCATAGCAATGGCAACGAAGATATCCCTTGATATGGAAATCAAAGGTAAGGACATTGCTATCCTTTCGGATAGTCAGGCAGCCTTGATGGCTCTGAGTGGCCTTCGGATAACATCTAAGCTTTTTGGGGACTGCAGGACGTCTATGGATAAGCTGTGTATCTACAACAAGGTGCCGTTTCAGTGCGTTCCTGGGCACATAGGGCTCATGGGAAATGAAAGGGTTCACCTTCTAGCCAGGTCTTGCTCTGGTTCTCCGTTCCTTGGACCGGAATCCGACGTAGGCGTTGTCACCTCGGCTATCGGGTCCCTCATCAAAGCGGATGAAACATCAGCAACAATGGGTGAACCTGAGTATTTGCAGGTGTACAAAACTTTTTCTTGATCGGCCTAATATGACATTCTCTTGGGGATCGGAAGTAAACAATCAGAACTGGGTGGGAGTCTTCATCAGCCACAGCTCGATTCACGCTCATCTAACAAAGATGGGAGTTGTGACAGCCCTGAATGGCTATCCTGCCTGGAAGGAGAGCTTGCAACAAGCAAACACTTTCTGGGTGCTTGTCTGGCCTTTACCTGACGTAGACTGGATACGTTTAGGTCTGCCCTTCTATCTGTGGATTAGCTGAAAAACTTACCTCACCTAGACCTGATGCGTTTCATTAAGAGGACAGGAGGGCCTTAGTGAGAGGGTTTTTAGCAAGTTAACGCAATTGGCTGCCTTAACATTCGTGCATGGCATCACCCACCCTATGCCGTTTGAAAAAAAAGAAGGTTTCGAAATATCTTAAATTTCTGTAAAGGTATAATAAATGTCGGCTGTGGATCCTGTCCTAGTCGAAATGTTTCCAAAATTAATTTTTCGTTTAAGACCCGGAATTGCCCCAATGCAAACACCTATTCACAAAATTTTGCAGACAGTACATTTTGAGTTCGTTATTTATGTGAGCTTTTTAGAAGGACCTGTGGATTAAAGGGGATGCTACTTTCCATTGGCTGATAGAATAAGTAATTACGAAACTCCTAAGATGGTGCTTAGTAGATAAGCTATGCCGGTTCTGGCGCACTTTTTTAGCTTCCAGGATTTCGCCACCGATGGCGCCACCGTCGCTAGGTGGTTTGAGCCCGTGCTAAATGTAGGGTTGTGTCTTGGTTGTATTGGTTTGTGTCTTGGATACATCATTGCGCCTAAATGTAGGTTTTTGGTTTCATTGAGTCTCGACTGCGCCCTAGCGGGATTAATCGGTACTATCGGGATGTGTCATTTGGTCTTGACTGCGCCCTAGCGGCATTAGCAGGTACTACCACCATGCTCCCGTACTACGGTTTTCTTAAATAGATATGTGTTGCGCCTAAAAGCAGGCTTTTGGTTTCATTGAGTCTCGACTGCACCCTAGCGGGATTAATCGGTACTACCGGGATGTATCATTTGATCTTGACTGCATCCTTGGTTTGTGCCTTGGATACACCATTGTGTCTTGGATGCACCACTGTGTCTTGGGTGCACCATTGAGTCTTGGATGTTGGGATACGAGATCACTTTGGGGATACGAGATCACTTTCAGCACTCTCCAGCATAGGGAAATAGCATAGCATTTCGATCTTGTTGCCGGAGTTCGCTCATTTTTCATCTCGGACTCGTAACCTCTAAGTTGACATTAAGTTTTTCATCTCGAGTTTTGGGGATACGAGATCACTTTGGGGATACGAGATCACTCTTAGCACTCTCCAGCATAAGAAAATAGCATAGGTCTTTGATTTTGTTTCTGGAGCTCGCTTATTTTTCATCTCAGAGATCGTAGCTATAAATATTTCTGAAGTGGTGGGAATCTGTATTGGTGGAGGTTGCTGGTTAAGTTTTATCTGGTCTTGGAGGCTACAATTTGACCTTTGGGTGCCCCCTCCTGTGTCTGGGTGCTGGCGGTTGGCTGAGAGCTTTAGTGGCAATATATAATACTATGACTAGGACTGCCTGAGGTGTCTTGGACTGGGCTATGTTACCTGTACCAAGGCTTGGGTAGAATGTGTATTAAGTAATGATGTGAAATACCCTAACCGAATTTATATCGGGGCTGTATACTTGTCAGCTTGAGTTTGGTTTTAGTTGTATACTTTAGTATGAGTGCCTGTGGTATGTGGCTAAGGAAACGTTATGTAAGGCGTGAGTGGATGTGTGCAGCTGTGTATTTATGCAGATAATAAATGTGAAATTCCCTTAGAAAATTAGTGTAATAAGTATTAATACTAATTCATATTTTTGTTCATGTCAATAGTATTAGTACTAGGGGTAAAATTTTCATCAGAAATCCTCTACGCGAGATATGAGCGATCTTACCTTCTCAAACGAATTGCATGAGAATTTGGTTAGTGGTTAGTATCTTCTTAAATGTGAGACTGTTGAGATGAATATTGAGGAGCTTATAAGAGAATATAATAAAATTGTTCTCGATGAACAAATTCAAGAATGCTATAACTTTTTAATATTATATTAAAATATTGAGAAAGTCGAGTCAAAATGTTATGAGCACCTTGTAAGCTGGGCTTGGGCAAGAGATGATGCAACGGATGGATCAGTATGAGTTTGTGGCCGAAAATATAAACAAATTTGATACAAGTGATTACCAAGAAGATAATCAATTCAATTTACCGCTCATGAATAAAAACATTCCTGTTCTAATGAAGGATGAGCTGAATGGGAAAATCATGAGCGAATTTCTTGTCTTGCGCTCGAAAATGTACAGTCTGCATATAAACGATGGTAAAACTGTAAAGAAAGCAAAAGGAGTAAAGGCTAATGTAGTCCAGAGGCATATCAATTTCGAAGACTATGTCGAATGTTTGAATAACAAGCAAGTATTAACTGCTAATCAGAACTCCATACGATCGCATAACCATAATGTCTACACGATCAACCAAAAGAAGATTGCATTGAGTCCATATGATAACAAGCGGTATATTATGAGTGGGACAACGGATACTCGACCATGGGGACATTACTCTATTCTATGGTATTCTTTTTATTCAATTTCCCTACTAAGTCCAGAGCTCCCGAATAATATTTGCTCACTAAAGCGAGCTCCTAATCTGGAGGTTGAGCGTTTTTCCCAGAATGCTAGGGTGGCTTGAGAAAAAAAATTTACACGTGGGCTCGACCTTGACCCCGACATCACCTTTGAAACCGGAAGGGCATCAGGTCTTTGGCCGTCATCCGGAAGTGTGTCTTGGAGGCTACAACCTTGATTCCCTATAATCAAGCACGTCACAGGGGATTCCATATTGCTTTTCAAAATAGGTCTGATAACTGCTTAACAGGTTCTCGTCAGTTAACAGCTCTTATAACTGCTTAACAACTTTTCAACCAGCTCTGATAACAGCTTAGCAGCTTTTTAAACAGGTCTGATAACAGCTTAACAGCTTTTGAAATAGGTCTGATAACAGCTTAACAGCTTTTAAACAGGTCTGATAACAGCTTAACAGCTTTTTAAACAGGTCTGATAACAGCTTAACAGCTTTTTAAACAGGTCTGATAACAGCTTAACAGCTTTTTAAACAAGTCTGATAACAGCTTAACAGCTTTTTAAACAGGTCTGATAACAGCTTAACAGCTTTTAAAACAGGTCTGATAACAGCTTAACAGCTTTTTAAACAGGTCTGATAACAGCTTAACAGCTTTTTAAACAGGTCTGATAACAGCTTTTTAAACAGGTCTGATAACAGCTTAACAGCTTTTTAAACAGGTCTGATAACAGCTTAACAGCTTTTTAAACAGGTCTGATAACAGCTTAACAGCTTTTCAAACAGGTCTGATAACAGCTTAACAGCTTTTCAAACAGGTCTGATAAAAGCTTAACAGCTTTTCAAACAGGTCTGATAACAGCCTAACAGCTTTTAAAACAGGCCAGATAACAGATAAACAGCTTTTCAAACTAGTCTGATCGACAGACGTAATCCTCATCATCAGCCAAGTCGGAGTTCCCTGTGACGTGCTTGATTATAGGGAATCAACAGCTTACAAGGTGCTCATAACATTTTGACTCGACTTTCTCAATATTTTAATATAATATTAAAAAGTTATAGCATTCTTGAATTTGTTCATCGAAAAAAATGTTATTATATTCTCTTATAAGCTCCTCAATATTCATCTCAACAGTCTCACATTTAAGAAGACACTAACCACTAACCAAATTCTCATGCAATTCGTTTTGGGTAAAGCTATAGCCTATATCCATACAGTATAAGGTCATCCTATTCTAGGTTCCTGGACATATGGATATCTGGAGTAATGAAGCAGCTGATGAGCTATGTGAAAAAAGGTTCTCAAATGGATAACTCTGCACTACTATCATTTATTTTGAGGATCCCATTCGAAATTCTAAAAAGAGTGATTACCAGGGAAACCTGTGAAAAATCAAGTCTCCTGTGGTTCAATAGAGACACCCAGATTTTTTATAAAATTTCTTCTGCCTGTTAGATTTTGTATGGAACATACTCTTACCAGATTCTTATACAATTTTCTTCTGCTAATTAGATTTTTTTTGTTATAGAACATACTGTTACCAAATTCTTATAAACTTTTATTTTGTTGCCATCTAGAACATCGCATTCTTTCATCAAAGCTTTAAATTTAACCCCCTCTCAACCTGATAAAAAAGTACTCCAATATCGCAACAGTTTCACGTGATCTATTTTCAGATATATATTCACCCAGCCCAGCTAAACACATTATGACCCCTGACAGCCAGAGCATATAAAGCAAACAACTGATAACAACAAGCTCCAAGCTGGAAAGTAAACGATTGCATATTGTCGCTAAAGCTCTCATCCACCAAGTATACAGACCAGCCCAACACAAGCATGATAATTCCAGCAGCCATAGCATATAAATCAAACAACTGATAACACACAGCTCCAAGCTGGCATATAAGCGATCATATATACCTCAAGCATGTATGTTAGAGCGAGGCAGATGTTGTGTGTTAGAGCGAGATGGTTGAAAGGTATGGTATTCACTAAAACTTCCTACTAGATTATGCGCACCTGCCGCACATAATGTAAACTTCAAGCATCACCAAATTTAATTTATTCTCAAAATGCGCCATATACAATGATTACTCAACAGAGAGTTCTTGATTGAGGAATCGTAGTCATTTGGTTAAGATAAATTTTTTTAAATAATTTTGTTAAGAAAGGTATAAACAATTTATTTTGGTTCGGAAGATAAGAAAGTACGCTTAAGATTATCAAAACACCACATTTCGGTATGAATAGTAGTTAGATCAGTAAAGCCACCTCACCCCGCCGCTAATAGTCCCGTTGAACAACAAGCCTGATAATTCCAGGCAACCATACTATACTCATAGTATATAAAGCAGACAACCAAGCTCCAAGCTGGCATGTATATGATCAAGTCCACCTCAAACATGTGTGCTAGAGAGAGAAAGATGTTTTGAGAGAGCGAGATGGTTTCAAAGTACGGTATTCACTAAAGCATGCCTACAAAAGTAGCCTAGGCTTGAATTATTAGTAATATGAATTACATCAGATTGAAGAATAAAAAGGAAATAATGTGAAAATAGTTGTTTTAATTAGTCGTGATAATGAAGGTCAAGTTTAGTACTGCTGCTCCGAGTCCTAGTCATAGTATTATATATTGCCACTAAAGCTCTCAGCCAACCCCCAGCAACCAGACACAGGAGGGGGCACCTCAAGGTCAAATTGTAGCCTCCAAGACCAGATAAAACTTAACCAGCAACCTCCACCAATACAGATTCCCACCACTTCAGAAATATTTACAGCTACGATCTCTGAGATGAAAAATAAGCGAGCTCCAGAAACAAAATCAAAGACCTATGCTATTTTCTTATGCTGAAGAGTGCTAAGAGTGATCTCGTATCCCCAAAGTGATCTCGTATCCCCAAAACTCGAGATGAAAAACTTAATGTCAACTTAGAGGTTACGAGTCCGAGATGAAAAATAAGCGAACTCCGGCAACAAGATCGAAATCCTATGCTATTTCCCTATGCTGGAGAGTGCTGAAAGTGATCTCGTATCCCCAAAATGATCTCGTATCCCCAAAATTCGAGATGAAAAATAAGCGAACTCCAGCAACAAAATCGAAATCTTATGCTATTTCCCGATGCTGGAGAGTGCTGAAAGTGATCTCGTATCCCCAAAGTGATCTCGTATCCCCAACATCCAAGACTCAATGGTGCACCCAAGACACAGTGGTGCATCCAAGACACAATGGTGTATCCAAGGCACAAACCAAGGGTGCAGTCAAGATCAAATGATACATCCCAGTAGTACCGATTAATCCCGCTAGGGTGCAGTCGAGATTCAATGAAACCAAAAGCCTGCTTTTAGGCGCAACACATATCTATTTAAGAAAACCGTAGTACGGGAGCATGCTGGTAGTACCTGCTAATGCCGCTAGGGCGCAGTCAAGACCAAATGACACATCCCGATAGTACCGATTAATCCCGCTAGGGCGCAGTCGAGACTCAATGAAACCAAAAGCCTACATTTAGGCGCAACACATGGTGCATCCAAGGAGCAATGATGTATCCAAGACACAAACCAATACAACCAAGACACAACCCTACATTTAGCACGGGCTCAAACCACCTAGCGGCGGTGGCGCCATCTGTGGCGAAATCCTGGAAGCTAAAAAGTGCGCCAGAACCGGCATACCTTATCTACTCTGCTTAAATACTGAATAAGAGTACCACTACCTTCAGAAAATTATAACCAAAGCAATTGTGGGTACAGTCATAAAAGACCCTACTTACCTACCTGTGATAATTAGTTTAATACAATTTTATAATCTGGCTTGAATCTGCCAATAAACCTCCAGTGCTAAATCTGATCCAGGTATTGTCATGCGGTTTTTTTCCAGTGATAGAGGCATTAATAAGAAGCAATAAATTTGGGTTACATGGAAGAAAGTTTTTGAAATAAATAACGGTATTTATGAAATTTGTGTGTTAAAAAAATCAAAATTTTGGAAATATTTGAGAATAATTCAAGGATGCTTAATTAACAAATACAGAGGAATACACTTTTAGATATCTACTATTTTTGGCAATTTAGTAAGCCAACAATAACCAAAATCTATAGTGTGGTTCAAAAGTTATACCCATTTATTCCCATCAGGGTTCAAAAAAGAAACACCAAAGCTTTCTCGCTTAAGAGAAGTTGTATGTACGTCCGCAGGAGGAACCTTCATTTCTCCTTTTGTGATCTTTCCACGAAAAAGAGTAAAGAATGAACTTGAAGATTTAGCTCCTCCTGGAACTGAGTTTGTCTGATATCCCACTGGATGGACGCAGACAGATATTTTCATGCAATGGTTTGACCATTTCTTGAAATACGCCAAGCCTACAGCCGAAGATCCTGCTTCTAATTATGGATGGACATGCTACCCACACCAAAAACATAGACTTCATAAAAAATTCCAGACACAATCATACCTACAACTGTTGTATGTTTACCTCCACAAGCTGCAGCCTCTAGATGTATGTACCTACCTTTCAAAACGTTCTACGTTCAAGCTTGTGAAAAGTATCTTCAGAATAACCCTGGAATTTCGCAAGTGTGGGATTATTCTTTTAGATATGATTGTGTTCTCTGATTTTGTTGCAGCAGAGGTGTACGACATTCCCACGGTTCCTGAAAACAATGATCTTGCTGCCACCGAAGACAGAGTAATAAATGATGAAACTGTAGTGAGTCAGGAAGACGAAGCTAAGGGTACAGTGGATGGTGGCGGAGATGAAGCTATATCTGCAGTGAATGGTCGCCGTGGTGGGGCTGCGGGTATACTGGATGGTCGTGAAGGTGAAATGATGGGCAACAAAAATAATTTGGTGGTCGATACACCCAAATCACAGCCCAAATCATTCTTAATAAGTTCAAAGGACATTGTACCTTTGCCTAAACAAACAGGCTTAAAGCAAAGAAAACAAAACAGAGAAAAGGGACAGACGACGATAATAACATCTAGCCCATACAAAGCTAAATTAATTAAAGAGAAGCTAAAGAGAGAAGGAGGAGGATTTGAAAAGAAAAAGAAGGAAAGAAGAGAAGATGATGAAACCTACAACATCCAAAAGTGTTCCAGTGAATAAAAAAATCAAAAACACAAACCAAAAAGGAACCACAGGCTGCTGCAATGAAAATGCTTTTTGACCTAGATGACGAACAAGATGAGGAAGTCGAATGTTTTTATTGCAATAGGGCTTTCTATAAATCCACGAATAACGAGGGTTTGGATTAGGTGTTCCAAGTGTAAGCAGTGGGCTCACGATGACTGTCCTGGTTGCGCAGAAGAAGATAACGAGTTTGAGTGCGAATTTTGTAAATAAACAATAAGCAGTAGGTAAATAGTTTGTTTGAGTTTTGCTGAATTTAATTAAATTTAAATTTTTTCCTGTGTTTTTCTTAAACATGTTATTCTGTTAAGTTTAAATAGTTTTCAAATGGTTTCCTTGAATTTCAATATTTTTTTCAATAAACATATATATCTTTGACACGTCCGAACTATTTACTGCTTTAATTAATCTGTGGCCAGTCACTGGCCACTTGACCGGACTTGTTCGGGTAAAGTGGCTATTTTGCATACTTGAGATAGAACTCACATCTACCATACAAAATAATTATTTAACAGCAAATAAATATATAATAATGTTCTAAACTGTTAACAGTTGCTGCAGGTAATATTTTTTGTAATTATCTTAATTTAGATGGTCGCGTGAAAAATGATTTTCCTTAGGGGTGGCCACTTTACCCACCTTTCCTCTAAGTGGTTTTGATGCTCAAGGTATGACACTGTTTCTGTAACTTACTCCAATTTGCGTACTCAATACATTTCGGTTTTGAGAGACTTTTATAAAGATTATGAACATAAAAAATAATTAAATCGGCTCTGCTTTGTGAACCTAAGCAGTTCTGGTAGTTTGTAAACTCTAAGCTAAATTTTCATAGATATCCTTCATCGTTGATATTTCTTGATGTTTTTCAAATTGCTTTCTCCGATAACTACAGGGTCATTCCATGACAAATTCACCAAAAATCATATAAAGTGTGACATGACTATCACTAAATTAAAAATTAAAATGTTTCCCCACACAATGCGTATTTAGCGAGTTAAAGCATTTTTTAAATTTCAAAAAATTACTGTCCCGGTCTTATTTAAAAATTCATATATGTATATTTTGCTATTCATGCTAGAACAGTTAAATATAGCTCATTTGAAAGCTATCTAAGAAAAATAGCATCTCAAAAATATATGCGAAAAATATATTAAGGTAAGGATTTTATCCATTATCCTTGAATATCCTAGAAGACGTACTTTCAATGTTATGAATTCTTTTTATTTTTTAATATATTATCCACTAAAGCATATCACCAACTTGTAAACTTAACAGAATCAGGGAGTAAAAAGTATGAATGTTTATGATGGTGAAACATTCATACTTTTTACTCACAGTTTCTTGAAAATATCATGAAAGTTAGTAGGTAATTATCTATGAAAGTAGTGCGAGTTTATTCAACACCATTCTGAATTGTCATTTATACAATTTATAAAGAATAAGACGACACTTGCGAAATTTACAAAATTACTTCGAGTTCGTATCTAATGAAACTTTTTTCGACCTGTAGATACTGTTTTTCAAAACATTTTTGTAAGGAAATGTTGGACGAAATTTTAAAAATGTTAAATCTCGCCAAATACGCAATGTATAGGGGAAATTATTAATTTGTATTTTTGTTTTCACTAACTCTCCACGTACGTAAAATTAAAAAAAAAAAAAAAGTGATGATGGTCATGTCACACATATCGCCTATTTGATATGGAATGACCTTAGAATATAGAGAGAACAGGAAGTGTTGATACCTATTAAATTCATGTACATGTGCGTGGCTTTTCTTTGTGGTCCTTGAGCAGGTGAATTTACAGAAATGTATGTTTAGCTGTCTACATTTGAAACAGCTGAGAAACTCCTGGATACCTTGGCGTAGTGACAGAGCATTTTCGGTAGGAGCAAGCGCAATATTTTCAACCATATATGAGCCGTTGATTTTGAAAGTGGAATTAGCTCCTTTACTGCACATTCTTTAGAACCATCCTAGAGTAGGTACACTAGACCGGTCTAGCTTTCATTCTATATGGTCTATAAATAGCATCAAGACTGTCCAAAAAATATTGCTTCGATTTTCCTATCATTGACTTAATTGAAACAATCATCTTAACTTACCAACATACAAACATAGATGAGGTTTTGCGCATACCTAATAGATACCTATACAAAACATTCGAGCTCGACACACCATGCACTTGTAATCCGTGAAAGTTTAAAAACGACATAGTTCGCCAACTCCGTCACACTCTCTCCCTCTTGCATTATTTCCTAGTTGCCTTGCTCTGCTTTGCATCTCATATTTTATTACTTCCGCGTTAGAAACTCGAACTCCGATATTTCGCATTTGAATACATCTGCTTAACTTCATTTTCGCCAGAAAAACTTCTGATCCAATGTGGATTGTAATAGTGAAACTAAATATTAAAAATTTTCGTCCTGAAATCGATGCGAATGGAGCATATAAGTTTACTGTCAATAAATTGGGCGAATTCATGAAAGGGAAGTTTTCAAAAGGAGACCTTCATCCAATTCTGAAAAAATGCAAATTCACAAAAATATCCTTTGCTTTCTGCTGTTTAGCATTGTTATGCCTGGTCAACTGTCTTTAAACCTTATACCTACATATGTAGCAGGTCAGTAGCTATAGCTTTGCATGCTTTTTACTATGTTCTGAACATGCAAATAATGCACATTTATGCATCACCCACATAAAGGAAAATAGTTACCTAGTAGATGTTGGAAAATATAAAAAAAAGTGCCTTACTAAGGGATATGATGATATTATTGTAGAGCATAGAACATTGCTATCATAGGTCTTGCTTTGTGTTAATGATTATCACTTTCCACAATTTTAGGTACAAAGAAGCACTTTTACTAAACTTTGTATCTAAAACATGTACACTTACATACATACCATGTCCATTTATTTTAACTCAACATTTTCATTATGTTTCTTTAAATATTCACTACTCTGTTCTCTATCCTCTGTCAATTTTCAGTACCTTGCAAATTTGACCTTTATTTTTTACACTCTAGTTTTAATCAGTGTCCCAATTATTTAGAGAGAAAAAAATTCCCTTAAGCTTCTGACAGATCCAAAGAAGTAAAATTTCCAGAAGTTTTGAAAGCTTCCTCAAGCATTACGGCCCCGCTTTTAATTATTTAAGCCTGGACACTTTAGATTAAAGGGGGTAGGTAATAAGAAAGTGAAGTGTCCACTATACGGACAGGGCAAGATAGTGGAAATACTCGGGGTTGGAAGGATAGCCCGATGATACTTTGCAATACTCACTTCGACCCTTGAGCGATAGGTTTTCGATATTAATAAATAATTTAAGCTTGAACTTTAACCGAAGCTAGCCATTGTGGTCCATCTTGTCCACTGCGGTGGCAAAGGTATATAGGTACACGTCTTACCTTATTTCACTCTACAGTCATCATTAGCATTCCTGTATGGCCCGTCCTCCCGCCCCTATCCTAAACACATCCTATACCTTAGTCGCAATCTATCCCGCATTAAATTTGTACAGAACGTGGAGAAGACGACCATGGCTATACTGCTGGACGATGGTCTAACGTGGAGAAGATGACGTATATCTATGGATACGGATGTGTCTTTACGTATAACGAAGCGGCAGCATTGAATGGTGGAAGGCTGTAGGTTCCCTGTGTGCTTTGAACAGACTCCCCCTTGATTCTCCTCCCGTATACAAGGAATATATTACCCATACCTCTTGAGACTGCCCGGTCCACTCACTTCCCACTTTGAAAAGCTTCGAATTCACCTCACATATATACAAACAAAAAGACATACACGGGGACAAGGAAGATGTGAACCGTTGGCTGGTTTCTCTTGTTAGGTGTGGGTGGTCTTGGAAAACGTGGACGTCGACATCAACGAGGACGACGACGACGACGACGACAACGGGGATGCTGAGATGGAGGGCTGGGATGGTTGGGATTTGACCCTCTTCAAAAACCTCAAACCGTCGAATGTTGAATCGCGGCAGCCATCTTGACGTGTATTTGGAGAAATACGACTAGCACGGCTGTTCAGGACTAGTATATATGTATACATTCACAATCTCATATATGAAAGTATATATATGTACATACTACATATAGGTATATGCTCCCGCAGCTATACTTTCATGTTAATACTTACATACAGATTTAAGACTGAGAAGCACATTGTGTATCGGCAAATACAAGCAGTGCACTCCAGTGACCATCAGGGTAGAAGTGGCGAACGGTACACGTGAGATGCTGGACACAGCAGTAGCATATAAATGTAAAGTCCACCCTCCCGCATTGCCACAAGCACTCACCTATATATCATAGGACATGTATAGATTGATGCTAAGCTTGAGAGCCAGCAGTGTCCTATTCCAGTAGCTGCCCTCTATATATATACCTCTATCAACCCCCAACAACCTGCCCGCCCATAGGAGATCTCATCTCATTCCTTTGTGCAAGCGTTGATGGTCTTGAGCGGTTCAAATGACGAATGCCGTCGTCCTCTGCAAGGAAACTGAACTTTCTGTTCCCATTCTTTAAGGTGTTGTTATATTTTCCAAGAGCCCAGGATCAACCCGTATAAATGCAAAAATTACAAAATTTCTTTCGAACAGTTTTCGCTTGGTGACTCTATTTTAGTGAAAAGTTTTTCGAAAGCATAAAAAGGATACTTTCTTCAAGGAACTTCTAGTACACTACTGGTCCTGTTAGCTAAATAGGTCGATTTCAATTCAACGACGGGATGCGATAGAAAGAAAAACTTGATTGATACTAAAAAAAAAGAAGAGTGGTGTCGGAAAGGGACGAAAGCCAGGGGGGGCGGATAAAATGTATTCATTCTTCGAATTCTCTGGCATGTAACTAAAATGATTACAATTTCCATGAGTTGACAACAAAGGAGAGCGAGTGCGATTCAAATGGATTAAATTGCGATTTTCTAAATTTCGATAAGTAAAAAATACTTAAATATGGTTAAATGGTTGTTTTTTGTTTGTTTATTTATTAACTTTTTTTAATGGAAATGAACAAGATATATCATTTCTTTAGATCTTTAGGCGGATCATGCCCCAAAAGTTTTCAACGCGCTCTCAAAGAGACTCAGGAAAAATCCCGCGATGTTAATTTTTATACCCTATACGGCCTAGATGACAACTATAGGTTATAATAATAAAATAATTGTGTTAGAGCAAAAAAAACATAACTTCATTCAAAGATTCAAGATTTAAAAAAACAAAAAAACAAAAAAATAAAGTAAAGACATTTTCAGCTACTCAATTACAATGGAAATATTTATTATCCACGACACCAGCTTTCAGAAAAAGGACCCCAATTTAGTTTTCACGGAAACTTCAAGTTTTCCTTAAATAAATAACGTTTGTTTCATGGGCTTGCGATGCATATACCCCGAGATATACATAAATATACCAACCAAATTTTGACACTTTTTTCAAACTTCAAAATCCCTTATCTCCATTGTAAATGGATCACAAAAACAAAAATTCTATTTTTCACAATGAAACTTCGTTCGAAATTTCATTAAAATCAAAGAAGATTTATTCACAAATTATCACAAATTGGTGGATTTTCCGTGAAATTACTCAAATGGTACAAATCAGGTAACTCCTTCGTAGGGTTGCCATACGAAAATTTCATTTTCATTATACAGTTGAACACACGACATCGAGAGATGAAATTTTTTCATGGCGTTCTCATAGATATCGTAAATCCAATTTCGAAAATGGACTTATTCGGGCAAGGACTTGTTGGTAGTGCCATACATAAATTTAGGTGTACATTGTGAAAACCATCAATCTTAGAACTAATATTTATAATAAAATAATAGAATATACAAAGTCTACGAAACTGTATATACATACCTAATCATTTTTAGAGTTCCGTACCCAAAAGGCAACAACGGGAACCCCATTACTAAGACTTCGCTGTCCATCCGTCCGTCACCAGGTTGTATCTCATGAACCCTAATAGGTAGGCAGTTGAAATTTAATTTTCACAGAGTCTGTATTTCTCTTGGTGGCGATATAACAACAAATAATAACAATAAATAAAATTAAAAATTAAATGGGGCCCCCATACAAGAAACGTGATTTTTTCGGCGTTTTTTTCCTCGTTTTATTCTCATTCATTATTATTATAATAAGTAGGAATTTTTATATTTTTTTTTTTAAAGAGCATTATTTTTCAAATGACACCTACTCTCATTTGAAAAAATAAATAAAAAGTACATAGTGTTAAATCTTGTACGATTGTACGGAACCCTTCGTGTGCGAGTCCGACTCGCACTTGGCCGGGTTTACGGTCTGACGAACCGTTCTAGAAATAGATGCGTAAAACCACTTTTAAAAACAAATTTGCCCATACGAAATTACTTATATATGGGTATACAGTTAGGGTATCGTAAGAATTGGTCTTACACCAATTCTAGTTTTAGTTCTGATTTTTCTTATAAATGGAGAGACACATTCTCCAAAATCCTTGGAGGTTTGATCCTCAAAAAGTTTGCGATAATATACTATCCATGCAGTTATACGGACAAACGAAATATTTGTTTATAGCTCCAGCCCAGTTAGTTATACCAAATCTAAATTAGAATCTGGTTCGACGTATACCTCGTGAATTACTTTGCGCCCACATATGTATGCATGTTCATATTGTTTACCCCAGTTTTATAAAAACAAGCCTCATATGTCAAAGCGTTGTATTTTCAAGAATAAAGTTTCATTCTCACATTTCCCAATTATATTTCTATAGAAATATACTCGATGCGTGCTGTCTCTCATGCAAGAAATTCTCGCTCTTGGGTGTATTGATAAGGATGGTACTTTTCTGCTATTTACAGTCGTGAGACTGTAGACGTTGACACTTGCGATCTATATATGCCGTACGACATTCTGTTTAAAATAAACGAAATTTAAAGAGATTCCTACCTACGATATTACTATTAATAATTCTATATAAAAAAAAAAACTCACATTTTCCGCCGCTCCTGGAAGATTCCTTTATGACATATGATAGAACTCGTCGTTAGGAAACACCTATATAAATCGTGCAAATATCGTGCAAACAGCAAATACCCTATATACTGCTTCCTTGCTTGTAAGGTGTTTCCAGGACATTCACTAAACATCAAAATCATTTCACCCAATCCACATATACACAAAGTTGAGTTCATAATAATAATCCTCAATTTTAGATAAAACTGGTTTAATAGTAAAAAATAACTGATTCGTCTTATAAAAATTTCGAAGGTCGCGGATTTTTATAAGTAAGTAGATATAGTGTACTGTTATTTTGATGGTTGCTACGAGGATAATGTACCTAAGCTTCCAAAATTTATCGCGGAAATATTTTTCAACAATAAATGTGTAGCGAAAAAGGTTAAAACAAGTGATTTTAACCATTTTAAGGACAATTCAATTTCAACAACAGTGCGTCAGCCATCAATAAATGATACCAGGTAAGGTCTCATCGATATTGTGTTACAACAAAGAACTATCGTAAGATCTATCGAAAACTGACTGACTTGTGTATGTATTGTATGTAACCAATCAAAAAAAAGATTAAAAAGGAGGATTAACAGAGATCCGGTAGTATGGACGCAATTAGCTTTTATGTATTTAAATATCATTATAAAACTAGTTGGCAAGAATTTTCGTTTTGTTTTATAAATTCTGAAAGCGAAATGTCTGATCTTTTGTGTATATTTTAAATTATGAATTAAAAAAAAAAATTATGTTTTTATAACGGTAGCCCGCAGGTAAATGCTATGTATTATTTGGAGTTTTGGCTATCAAATCAAATAAGCCAGACTGATTTAGCTAATGCGCTTCCGGAGGTCTGGACCCATAAGTTAAAGTCTTCCCTTTTTGGAGATTATGTCCAAAGAATCGTTATTTCTCCGAAATTTTGGGGAAGGGATCCCCTTTTAGAACAAATTTTTGCTTGAATTGATAATGTACAGTGAGGCAGCACTGTGAAGGATTATACCATATGAATGGCGGACCATGTATATACATATATAGTGGATTCAAAAAAAGTTCTTTAAAAGGATTGTGTTTTTTTTATATATATGTATGTACATACAGGAAAACCGGGTGAGATTTTATATAAGGACCGCAATTATTATAAGGTCTATGATAAAAATTGGCATATAATAGTTATTTTCCGATTTTGTGTTGAAATGCCAGTACTTTTTCGTTACCTAGTGTTTTTTGCAACTGAAATGAGAAAAAATTATACTTAAAATTTTCTTCTTAAATGTTTCATTTGAAAGAAATATTTTGAGGTTACCATTAACACTTTACCTTGTGCATCTTAAACCCTTTATATTTAAGAACACTTTAAGTACACATTTAGCAGCTTAAAAGTGTTTGCTTTATTTAAAAAACAAAAACAAGATTTTTTTTTTGTCATTTAAAATTCAAAATACCTAATGTATTATTTTGGTGGCGTGTGTATAAAATGTCATTTTAAGCCACCCATGTAATTTGAATAAAACACAATAGTGGTTCAAAAGAAATTTAGCATATTTGTCAAAATAAACGAAATATAGTTTTTTTTTAAACTTCTGTATGTTTATTTTTTGCCCAACCATTGAAGAAAACATAATTTTTATAGTCCATGAGTAAAATGACACAGGTATGTCATTTTGCCCTTGTCCGAAGTATGTCATTTTACCGAAATGTGCAAGAGTAAAAAAAAATGATTATTCATCACATATCTACGAATCTCGCATCAATTGTTTTTGAGAATAGGAGCAATCCACCACAAATAGCATATTAAATAAAATTAATACTTAATAGCGAAATAACACAATACTAGTCCCTGTAAAAACTACTTAAGCAATGACTTTCTTTTATTTTCTCCGCTAATTTGCTTCAAGATATTTTTGGACACTGGTATTCTTCTTGTGTCGGCTGCAAAATAACTGAAGAACACGACCAATAATATTAGGAATGTGTCGGACACTTAGATTTTGTGGAAAGGCCAACGTGTCGTTTTACCCGACTATGTCATTTGAGGCTACCTTTCTTAGAATCTTAGAATCTTTAAAGTAAATGTAAAAGTTTCTATTCCAATGAAAAATTACGTTCTATAAATATTTCATAAAACAATTATTTGCTCATTTTTAGACAAAGAAATTCCAAATTAAATATTGGTGTACTTTCATCGTTATACTGGTCAATGCCACCTTACGAAATGCAATCCGCCTTGTTAGTTCAGTGTAAGAGTAATGCCCAGCAAGCGAAAAGCTGTGATGTACAGACTTCTTACATTTAATCAAAGTATTACGTAAAAATTATGAAAATCAATGGGCAGTTTTTGTGCACTAAAGGAAAAAATAAATAAATTCAAATAATGCAAGAATATATAACCAATAAAATGAAAGTAACAAAAAACCTTATTATTGACAAGTATTTTAAAATTTTAATCGATAACGAAATAACAGAAATTGGGAAATAATATGTAGTTAACCTAAAGAGATTCAATTTCAAAGACGCTATAGACCTTTTTACAACCCAGTGATTTTTCCTTAGCGGAGGGAAAGCATCAGAGGAAGTGGAGTGTTGGCATTCCAAGTCTTGATATCAATTCAAATTTTTCATTAACCACATATTTAAACAAATTCACGATTTAATTTCTTTACTCAAGTGGACATAACATATAAATACGGTGAATTCTGAATTGAAGTTATATTAGGCTTTAGTTCAGGTGACAGTAATTAATTTCCAGAGAATAAAGCCTCGGTGAACAAGACATAGAAAAACATTAGATACATGATGCTTTCATGGATGTTTTCTTGTCTACCAGTTTTCATTTCTCTCTCTAATATCTACAAGCAGATCATAACTATTAGGAGAGGTGTTGTTCTGGTTGGTAGGATTGAAATACATATATTTGATTATAAGTTTGGTTAATAGACCGTGCCATTACCCTGCACTAAATATTGTTTCGAAACTGCCATTCAATTAGAACATCACACTCAAGATGTTTGTAACAACTTTAAAAAAGCTGATTTATCGAGTATTATTAATTAAATTTATTGTATTTGGACAAATATTTTGATTGTTTTGCTCATTATTTTCCCATTTCCAAGCCAAGAATCTTGCATCCTTGCCAGCCTTGGTTTGATAATAATATTAAATACGAGCATATACGCTAGAAAAAAAAGGTTTGGAAAAGATTCTGTTGCCGATTATATAACTTACTCAAAATTTCGTAATCATTTCATAACTAACTCAGAGATTGCTTATCTTGACTGCATACGAAGATGGTCCCAGAACCACTCGACCTTATAGAGAAAATACAAATAATTTGGGAAAAAATATCTGTATTTCCCTAGATAATCTTCTTTTAGCTAATACACTTCTCTCAGTGATGTTCAATAGATTCTATACCCTGTTTATAGTGGGGATCCTCGAGCTCTTCAAAATTGCAATCCAGACTCTACCTCTTCATTGTTCAGATGGAACTGTCTTCATCTTTTTTGGAGCCGATTCTCCCCTTTGAGTCCATTATTTTAACTGTTGCTTCGTTGCAGTGATTGGCCCATGGTTATGAAACGACGCAAAAACTCGGCTTTGTTCCTGTGAATCTTCGCCAAACACGCCATTCTAACATCCTCCCTCACAACGCTGTTTTTGTTTCATTGAGAGTAATCGCAGCACCTACCTTTCCCTTGCTTTGTGATGTCCAAATTTTCGGTCAATATTCGATGTACAGCACTTTCGAAATGCCTACCATATCTGAAAGCTGGCGTACTTTCAGTCCACGGTCATCCAATACCATTTCGTGATTTTTTTCACCATTTCTGACACACTCATTTCTTTTGGTCGACAACTGCGATGTTCGTCTTGGCAACTAAGAATTTCGGATTTTCTTACCCGTTTTAACTTTTTTAAATTTTTTTTTTGTTTACAAAAAGGTGGTTAATATAAGTTTTTTATAAAAACTGTAAATTGTGGACTCTCCTCTTCAATTTGAACTAGTACACCTATCTGCTCACTGCAGCCGTTAAACAGTTATTACCCCATAAGCTATTGATGTAATACCGAAATTAGACGATATTTTTTTTAAATTACGTGTTTTCAGTCACTAATGGAACAAATTGTCTTTAGTTTAACTCACCATAACTCTTGAGGGGCGAGGAGCATGGGGCTGGTCGAGCAGTCGTTGGAAAGATCATTAACATCTGCAAACAATGAGCTCTGTAAGTGGCCGTATACTCTGTACAGGGTACTTTGTGAAAGACTACGGAATTTTCTTAATCACCTGTAACTCCGAAACGGTTAAGATTCCGCTCCCCCCTTGCCATACAATTTTTTGTTTGACTAGGTGACTACTCTCACTTCCTGTCCTATGGACAACCATGGACGAAACACCCTGTATAAATGGTACTAACTCGTTACACATTAGACTTACATAAAAAAGGGTTTCAAAAAAAATGTAGGGAATTTAGTCTTCTCCAAATTTACATTTTTTTTACCTCAACCGTTGAGGAGTTATTTTGAAAAACCCAATTTTTGGTACCTTTAATCCAAGATGGCGGACCCCCTCAAGGGTTTAAACTTGAATTTTTCATCGGGGTCCGGAACTGAATAACATATATAAAAATCACAGCTACCCCACCTTTTGCAGGGAAAACTTCCTACTGACTATATTATCAGTATTTGCAAACAACAATCGCCATCTATATGTCAGGTTGGGTATTACTGGGATTTTGTTTCTAGATAATGAAGAGAACTGCGATTATCTATCGATTGCCAATGTTTTTAGTTACTTCTTTAGTTCTGTCCTTCTTCGATTCTAACTGTGATAAATAATTATGTTCCAGAAGTTAGCATTTGATGAAGAATCTATTTTGAAGCGCATTTCGGATGTGTCTCCTGTGTCTATTCTCAGTTATTTATATTCATTTTGAACCCTTCTTATGCCGCCCACATATTGGCGAGCGGTGAGCGGTGAGCGATGAGCTGTTAGCGTTGAGCGGTGCGCGATAAGCGGCAAAGCTTTCACATTGATCCGCTTTAGATTTTAGTTGCATCGTAAGTTTTAGCTCATAATGGTGTCAAGGCTTATGAGAAAAATGGTATCACTCGATAATTTACCGTTAAAGAGATTAATTTTAGCAAGAAAACGCAAATGACTAGTAATTTTTAAAATAAATAAAAACCGGTTGGATTCGTGAATTAACATATTAATAAAATAAAACTTTCGATTATATTTTAATAAAACTTACAAATCGCCTGCACAAAAAAAAGAGACAAACTTCAAAAAACTTGAAAAAGCCAATAAGTCCAGATGAAAGATTTTATATAATACAAAATTACACCACAACTAATGGGCAACGCTCACAGCCACCGCTCAACGCTCAGTTCAGCTGAGCTGTGAAAACATCGCTCGGCGACACAGCTCAACACTCACCGCTCAATGCTCTTCAATGTGAAAACTTTCGTAGCGACGGCCTGGCTAGGCAGTGTTTTACCTCTCACAGCCCATCGCTTACCGCTCACCGCTCACCAATATGAAACCGACCTTAGGCTTCTTTCAACATTGTTTTACTAAGGGTAAATCTACTATAATGATTTTAGTATAACTATTGCATTTAGACTATTGAAGATGATAGGCAAGTGAATTGTGAATTGTCCATACTTTAGTAAGACTTTTGATAGAATAAATCACCGATTACTAACTAATTCATACTCTTACCATGCACGGATGTTAGTTTTTGCATTGCAACTTAAATCTTCAACGGTGAACTTCTGCCTAGGTGGCCAACCTTGTAGGAGGGCGCCGGTAGGTGCCTAAATGGTATACATGGAGGACATACGACACCGAACATTAATTTTTTTTTTCACTTTATTTTTCCTGCATACAGGGGCGGATTTACCAATAGGCAGAACAGGTCGGCAAATTTTTGGGGCAGCAAGCTCTCAATTAATGAAATGAGATCGAAGTCACACTATCCAGCACGGACGGATTCAGAGTTACCGTTTTCAATGTTATTATCGACAGGTTGATTGCAGAACTACAAAGACGTAGTTCTGCTTACGAAAACTTGAGTAAAAATGTTGGCTTTCTCATGAAGCTATATAGCTTGGAATCTTAAGATATCTGCGTGGGCGCACAGAACTTAAAAGTTTTCTATCGTCCGCTGAGGTTACACGGTGAAAAAAATTATTGGTCCTAAAGTTATACAAAGAGGCTTTATGAACATTTATCCAAATTGTGTGTAGAACTATTTAAGATCCACCATAAAAGAGATCAGGCTCAATTCACTCTCTGTGCTGTAAATAGAGTCCGAAAGAATGCAGTCTGTGGACAATAGTGAGGTAATTCGTTCCTTTGCAGAGAAGAAAATTCGTCAGATGGCAATCTAATTGTACGCTTACATGCAACGTACATTCTTTGCATATAATTTCGTACCTTCTTCTTAAATCTGCTTGTTTATTTTCTA
Organism: Dioctria linearis; assembly: GCA_963930735.1. Lineage (NCBI taxonomy): Eukaryota > Metazoa > Arthropoda > Insecta > Diptera > Asilidae > Dioctria > Dioctria linearis. The sequence continues at coordinate 257,297,347 of OZ005741.1, forward strand.
AGGTCGATGTATGTTAAATAAATGAAAAATAACAGTAGCATTTTTCAATAATTGAATAATTAAATAAATATTTAAAAAAAGGGGTCGTGACTTGTTATCCGCCTAAGGGACATGGGTTTTCATGCCCTGTAAATATTATTTGTCTGACGGAACTCTACGAGTACTTTTTTTTTCAATGGAAATTATAATTATTCGGGAGTACCGCAAGGTAGCTACCTTGGTCATCATTTGTATCAATTATGTTGATAAAATTGTGGCTAATTCGAAGATCACAGTTATGCAGACGACGACAAACTTTACGAATAATTACCGATAATAATGACTTCAGTCTGATTTGGCTTTTTAGTGTTTAATAAATCATTTACGTCTAAACATTAGTAACATTATCTTAGAGTATGTTAGTCCAGTTTGGACTCCTTTCTGCGTGGTTCATATTAAAATCGCATTTTAGCCGTTCAGCGCAGGTTTCCTTAAATTTCTCTTCGTAGTCTTCCTTAGAACAAACATATAAATCTTCTTACATATTTTATTTTGAAAAACTTAATCTCCTCGGAGACTCTGGAATTGATACGCAATAATTCCAGAATCGTTTCCGCTTTCGATATTTTGCATGGTGCTCTAAGCATTTCAATTCCGCCTCGCTACCTTTGGTATTGTGAGGTTTCCATTTCCTTCATCATGGCACAAATTATGGTAATATGCACGAACCGTTAACCTCAATATCTTGCCTATTTAATGAATTCTATTTAGATAGCATTGACTTTAATTTGTCCAAAACTCAAGTAAAAACTCAGCTTAGTTAGGGTAAATTTAATTATCTTGCATTTTTTGCAATGTATTGGAGTGGTTAGCTTCTCGATGAATTTGTAATAATACATAAATTCCATTGTAATATGGGTATAATCATATTCGAAAAGCCAAAATCGTCGTTATTAAAGCAATGATCCTTAGCCTTCAATTCAACATGCTCTAGGATGACCACTGTCAGCAGAACTATACTGAAATGTTTAGTTTAGGGCTCGCCATAAGGAGTTATGTCGAACAGTTAAAGTGAACAACATGGACTGAATATGACATTTGGATACCTTTGTACAGATATACATGTATCTGGCCAATGCCTACTCTCTTGCTCTCCATTCTAACCTAACCCCAAAAATATATACATAATACTGACTACATCGATTTTGTTTACTTTGACTCCATCTGTTGCTAGCAAAATATGTCAAGTTTCTATCATCCAGCAGCTATTAATTACAAAGGATCTATACTAAAGTATCTATGCATCCTTTTTATATGAAAAATATTTTCATTTGCACAAAAGTGATTAGCATAATCCAATTAAAATAAATCACAGAGATATTTAGCAAACAAAACACTTACAATTTGCGGCATGTAGATATCTATTACGAAAGTTTTTCACAACTATCCAAGCACTTTAATCCCATCAACCAACAGTTCATGATGGCAGTTCACATAATCAGGACGAAAAATTGAAAGAGTTTCACCAAGTGGAAACAAAAAAGTTTTTTTTTTCGTGTGAAGCAATCGTTTCAAGGGCAGCAAAGTAATAAATACAACTTGTTGTAGCAACTACAGTAAAAGCTCTGGTGGAGCGGGTGTCTGCAGCCCTTGTCCTAACTCGGTTCGTTTCGGTGCGGAGAAATCGTCTACATGAAATAAAAAGATAACGAGATTTATGTCCTTGGATCATAAAAATGATTTTTTTTCTTCATTTTTATTACTTTTGTTGTTGGTGTGGATGTTGTTGTTGTTGTTGTTGCTCCCGATAGCTATCCGCCCCCTAGTCCCCCTGTGGCCAGTGGGAACACATATCTAACTAGAATTTTATTGTCCTAGGTTAGTTATTGTATCCCGAATGTACGGAGAGCCGGTAAAGTAGTACCCGGTTACCCGGTATATTTCTCGTTTCTGTGTATTATGTGTCTGCAATAAATTTTTCATTCACTTTCCTAGACGCACATCCACGTGCACATATACGAACTTTTCACATAGATTTACTTTTGTACTCCTTAACAAAGTTATACACATATATAAAAATAAACTTGGGGATGATAGAGGCCAGAGCCTCAGAAGCTGGAGGGACCGGGCGGACTCTGGCAAATATACATATATTCAGGAAAAGAAAGGAAAATGCAGAAATTATCAGAATTAACCCCCCGCCCTCAACCCTCTACCTATCAGGGGAAGAAATGGGAAAAGGAATGGAAATAAAAAAAAATAATAAAAAAAATAAAATGAAAGTGAAAGTAAAATGAATGAAAGCTTTGGTCGCCCCCCCCCTTCCCCGCCTATCAGATGAGCTGCTCTGCTTCGGATACTATAGTGGTGATGCTGAGACGAATTCGGAGAAAATCATACCTAAAAAGTCCTATATAGCTGTCTTTTATCTACATACCATAGTACCACTGTACGACATTATACAGTTACTTACTGTAATTTATGAACTGGAAAATTTCAGTTTTTCTCGTAAAAGTGTGCAGGGAAGAAAGTTATGGGGATAATTTATGAATAGCAACAAGTTTTCAGCAATAACAACATTTTCAACTCGGGGATTTTGAATGTTTTGTGTAGAAATTCGTGTAGATTTCTGCCTATACATTGCTCCTCGAACGGAATGATAAGGATGTGATGATGGAGATTTCCATGTTTTTGAATAAATCATTGGTTTAGTTAATAATTATGGAAATTTACAGTTTATGTCACATTGAAAATCGGTTAATGTTGATTTAAACAATTTTTGGGTATGTACGTAAATGTGTTCAATATTGATTATCGTTTTCATATTAACAGATGATATAGGATTAAGGCAATGTTAATTATGTAGAGGAACATTGAGTTCTTTTTTTTTTTTTTTTATTTTACTATCAGAACCAGCTTAACACAAGCTCGCTGTAGTGACACGTTTAATAAATAAATGGTCAACAATACCTGCGTTTCATCAATTAGTCGGTGTTAGTAATATTAACAAACTAAACATAAACCAAACATCTGATGAAATTACATGCAATGCAACATTGAAAAGGAAAACATTAATAGAAAATTAAATAGAACTAAAAACATTAAATATTATATAGACGTTTTTTTAAAACCTGCTTAGAAACGTCAACAACAAAACACTTAGCCGTATAATTAGCTGTTGTGCACATGCGATTAATAGGCTCATACATGCCCCAGTTAGACCTAGAGGAGTCAGCATACAACAGAGATAACTCTCTCAAATTGTGCCTACTATCACGGACAGAGATTTTGTCCACTAACAACGGACAACACTCCCATTTAAGAGTTGATGCATAAAAGTAGCATCGATAACTATTCGACAATTTTCCAGCAAACGCATATTTAATTGCTTCAAGCGATCCTTATGGGGTGGAAAAATCAATGGATTAGTCCGGGGAAGGTGACAAAGAACAAATCGTAGGAATTTCCAATGAACAGACTCGATACGGTCGATGTATATACCGTAAAATGGAAACCAGACTTTCATAAAGCGTTTGTACATACGCAATGTAATAGTGGGATGCGAGAACTCGAGGTATCAACGTTTTATAAAATCCAGGATAGAATTACTCTTTGATACCACGTAGTCTATATGAGAGATAAAACTCAATCTGTGGTCACATTTGACACCCAAGTCACAGACAGAGCCCACACGGCGAATTTAGAAATTCGAGAACACACAATCATAGGTGATTGGTTGCTGATTCCTGTGGAAAGTCATAACCTCACATTTGTTAATATTGACTACCAATTATGTGCTTTTACACCAATCGTGAAATTTGTGAAGGTTACCCTCTACCTGTTCACAATTGTTAACAAATTTAATTTGAGCGAAAACCTTAATGTCATCAGCATAAATCAAAACTTTGCACAGCCGTACAACAGAGACAATGTCGTCAATAGATAGAATAAAAAACAACGGACCCAAGTGACTACCTTGAGGTACGCCAGACGAAGCCTTTAAGACTCTAGAGATGTTCTGTTATCTAAATAAGACTCCGTCCATTTACGAAATGTTAGAGCAAATCCATACTTTCCCATTTTAAACAATATAACGATTGTGATAACTTGTCGAAGGCTTTACTAAAGTCTGTATAAATACATTCTGTCTGGTAGTCCTTTGCAAATCCGCCAATGGTATCCGAGACAATTTCCAACAATTTATTGGTTGTAGACCTGCCCGAAATAAACCCATGTTGGTTTTAAGAGGACAAATTCTTGCAGAAAATTGATAGCTAAGAATAAATTATATATTCGCATGCAAGATAATTTTGTAATAGGCCGATAGTTAGAGATTTCACTCGTACAAATTTTAGACTAACAGAATCCTCGTACCTCATGGTATTTGGGTAGTTTTCCGTTCTTTTCTTCATATTAATAAACTTAAAATAGATGCGTGTATCACTAAATAATTTCGTACGCATAATTTGAATATACTCATCATAGAGTGAAGAGTTGTTGTGACTTGAAATGTCTTTATCCCTAATATAACTTTTACAATTTATTCTTAATATTTTTAAGACGCTTTTGCTTTTTATTGAACCATGTACGGAGATATTTTAGAGATCCACTGGCGATCACGGACAACATGAGAAGAGAATAAATTGGATAGAGTTAATGTTAGCAACGTCTTCATCAACACTGTTGCAAGACAGCAATCTGTTGAAATGAATATAGGCAAGTCTACTAGAAAGTTCCAAACAGTCAGCTTTACTAAAATTGAAAAAGTATTGCGTTTTGTCACAAGTTGCCAGGTTTTCGGTTTCATGGCAATATGTAATAAGTAGAGGGGGTGGTAGGGGGGAGGGGTTTATTTGTCAAGAGTAGACATTATAACTGGGCTAGATTCAATTACTAAGTTACTCGTGTCCAGTGCCATCCTTACGCATGGGACAGCTGGTCCCGGCCCAAAGCCCCCCGATCCATGGGGCCCCTAGCCCTTGCGATCAAGCGATGACCAATTCTTCAACCAGTAAGACAACCTATTATGAGTTAGCACTGGAGACTTTTTGTCATGCAACTTTTTGTCACTGTCACCGTCCTGTCGTCGCAAGCTAGTTTAGTACGTATACCATTAATCAACATAAATTTCGAGGAGGAGGCATGTCATATATGTATTTGTTATAAGGATATATAAAATATGAATGAAAGAAACGCATTTGGTCTTTTCATTTTGGAGCGAAAGGTTGCTTAAAAGAAAATTTCACTTAATGTTTAATGAACTATGATCCTATCCTGAAAAATTCTCTTGATATTTCTGTATGAGTGTTGAAAGATTTGATAATTTACTCCTACAGATTTTGAGGCTTATAATTTATCAAAGTATCAATTATGCGATTATCAATTGAACCCGAAGAGAGATTTTCTGTCATTCTAAGCTCTATAAATCTGTGGTTTTTTTCAAAAAAAGCTAGTTTTGAGAAAGCGAGGGAAAAGTCGAAAAAGTGAGAAAACGTTTTGGGAAATCACCAATTTGTGGAATTTTTTTTTTCTCACAGGACCTTTTGAAAAAAATTTTATTAACAGTACTGGTACTATTTTTCAAAATATGTCAAATATGGCGAAAAAGTTGCACATACAATGTTTTTCGCTCTCAATTATAACACTTTTTTCGATATACTGTGTGCGAATTAACGATTCAATTGAAGATGAATATTTATTTGAAATCAGTAATCGCTACAGGAGTTCACTTATGCGGTTTATTGAAAAACAAGAAAAATCGCGAAAGCCATGAAGTTTTATCAGGTAAAATTACTGGAAATGAAAATGAATGTTGTTAATACTGGTATGTATTGATAAACGCCATCTTTTATTACCGTTGTTAATAAAAACACAAACAAAAATTGAAGAAAATCAAACAAAACAATGAAAATTAAAAAAAGTCGGAATTTCATATTAAAATAACAATTTATCTGCACTTGCATTGCTATTTGATCAATTTTTTTAACTTCTCCGTAGCATGTCTACTTGCGCTGTTTCTTGAATAAATAATTTAAGATTTTTGGGTACTTAAGTGTACGCAGTATTATAGAATATAAAATTTTATGTCGAATGGTATATTTTGTGTAAAATTATAAATTTTGCAGATAACGAGTTATTTGAAAAAACCACAGAAATATTTTTATGGATATATCTGCCCATAATTTTATCTGCGAATCGCTATCAGAGTATTCCTTCAAATTTTTGTTGTATATGGGTGGTCTTATTTGTACTTGTTGTATTAATGTTTCATAATTTATATTTCCCTCTCACACTATCGATGTAGCAACCATTTGCCAAAAAAAAAAGCGTAAGCTCTTTCCTAGCTCTACAACTCCCAAAACAATAGCAGTCAACCGGCGACAAAAATGGTACCAGTACGTGCACATTCAGATAATCATGAAGGCTCAGTGATACCAGTCACGTCACTTCATGGACGCATTTACATTAGAGCCTATGAAATTGACGGTGGTGACAAAACAGTTACGTGACATAAAGTCTCCAGTGCACGATAAGCATGAAGTTTTGGTACTTTTGATGGTGGCTTAAGACTTTTTGGTAATGCAGTAGCTGACAAGCGTCGCTTAGTAGTCGGATATAAAGATTTCCTTGGTGGTGTTACACCACGTATCTCTTCAAAAATATCTTCCTCGATATTCTCCTTTTTCGGTGAAGTTTGTGCTGATATATGATTTTTAAAAATTAACCTTGTTTGTGTTTGCGGTTCTCTCTCAAACACACGCATACCTCTTCGTTTTACATTTAAAAAACTTTATCAGTTCATTTCTATAAGTATACCATTTTTCTTTATCGGATAAGTATTTTGCTCATTGCTTTATCAAACAAAGATTGGTTAGTAAATCCATCAATATCATTCTTCAGGTTTTCATATAGTTCTGGGGAAAGAAGTAACATTTTGTTAAGAGCGTTATTTCTGTACATATTTTTCAATTAATGATCCAAAAACGGCTGAAGCACACTCCCTAATAAAACAGGTAAGATTCCACCTTGCTGCACTAAAATTTTACGCTATCTCGGTACAGATCGTTTTGCATGAATTAATTTACGCATGCTCTTTTTATACTTACACAGTGAATTGTATATATTTCCATGTGGAATATGGTTCCCTTTCGCAGAAAGTTTTAATAACTTCAGGAACAACATTTGTATACCCTAGATGAAATCTATAGGGGTACTAAGTTTATCATTCCGTTTGTAACACCTCGAAATAATGATGGCAGAGCAAAATGGATTGGACATCCACGCATATTAAAAGTTATTTTGATTTTTGCATGTCCGTCCGTCCGTCTGTCTGTGCGCACGATAACTCGAGAACGCGTATACTTAGAGAGCTGAAATTTTGTACACGGACTTTAAAAAAAAAAAAAGTAAAATTAAGTTCGAAAATTCGACAATTCGGGCAACTTCTTCGTGGGGTTGCCATACAAAACTTTCATTTTCCACTATATATTTGGACACTGCCTGAGAGCACGTTGACATAGAAAGCTGAAATTTGGTACATTGTGTTTTCATAGTAATAGCAAATAAAATTTCAAAAATGTACTAAATCGGGCAACCCCTTCTTGGTGTTGCTATATAAAAATTTAGGATTTTAACGTATACTGTGAAAACGATCAGTCCAAGACATTTTTATTGTACTAAAAACTTCTTCAGAATACGATATCCTATAAAATTGGTTATAATCATTTTTGCTGTCCGACAAACCGTTCTAGAAATATATGCGAAAAACCACTTCAAAAATGAAACATGCATAGATCGGTGATCATACGAAATTTTATACGAGCATTCATCTAGGGTATCATAAGAATTGGTCTTAGACCAATTCTAGCTTTTTGACTTGTTCATAATAGCTTTTCCTAACCTTGGTTTCGTTATTATTCCTGTTGATAACCGAAAGTATTTTAGAAATTAATTTTCGTTAGGGGGCTCCATATGCTAAAGGGCCCAGGGCCCCCACTTGGCTAAAGACGGTCATGCCCCCGTCAATAGAAAATACCATGTCTAATTGCCTATACCCATATCATTCTTCACATTTACTGATTTGGCTGAGACTAAGAGATGAAATAGCGTCCAGGAAGAGTGATTCTCTTGTTGACAAGTTATTAAGAGGAAGATAGTCATCGTTATCTTCATTTGATGCTCTAAAGTTAAAATAACCAATAAGTAGTAATTCATTATCATACCATGAATAAAATAAAATTAGATCGTAAATATTCTGACTTTTGTCATCAACAATATTTATAGAATCTGGAGGAATATAGCAAGAAAATATGTATAAGTCGTGTCTTGAGAGAGACAGTTTAAAAACTATACCTACGTTCAGTGTCAAGAGTGTTGGAAAAACTGGGAATCACAATGTAGCTGAAGTTGAAATAGTGTTTACATGCGTAGAGTAAGCCTCCGCTACAAGCTTTATGTACAGTCAATACATCTATATTTTCTAAAAAGTTGGCAAGAATTCTCGAAGATTTCAGCATCGCGAAAGCCATAATACAACCAAGTTTCAGTGAAAGCAACTATATCAAAACAAGAAGCAACAGATGGTTTAAAGATATGTGCAGTCTTTGTCTGAATGACCCTTACATTTTGAAAGCGACCTCAGTTTTTTTTAAATAACTTTGATTGTTTTAGATGTGTTTCTAGGTTGGCGCCCAGAAGGTACAAATAATTTATTAAAAGCTCCGGAGGCCCAAAATAAGGGATCCAATAACTTGTCCACTAATATTTTCAATATTATTATGACAAGATAAGGTGTTGAGTTCTTAATTTAAAACGAAAAGATAAATTAACTTACTTACTTACTTATTATTGTACTACAGAAGTTTGATATAAAAAACAAAATATTATATACCTACATAAATTACTTGTATTTATTGTCCATCACAATAGATGACAAAACAAAAATTTATCTAATATCATTAATATCGTAGTAACAGCTATTAAAAATCAAATTCTAAAAGAAAATTAAAAGACTTGAGAACCTACAGCGAGTTTGAATCACTTCAGCCTTACAAACCTGAAATATCTCGGGCCTTTCCAATTTTCTATAGTATTAATTGCATCTGTTTACTGAACCCTTTAGCGTTCACCATGTTATAAGGAAAAATCGCCTAAAAACTGCATAATGGATAACCGAAGTTTTCAATATCTTCTAATCACTGATGAACATTTGAACAACAATGGCTGGCTTAAAGAAATATCCCTAATTCTTCTACCCGCGCCAATTTGCCTTCGTCGCATCGTCAATCATGGCATATCTGACTGAACGCAGTATCTCTAGTCATTCAAAGTGATCCCAACCCAATTCCCAAGCAACTGTCAATTCACCAAATAGATGTACTGCACGTAAAAATTGTCTACGCCTGGGATTTGTTATCTTTAAGCCGTTTTTACTGAAAACCCGTCGTAAAATCTAAACACACAAAAAACACACATTCCTACCGCGCAAAACCGCTTCTATCGACACCCTCTATAATTCAATACAGGCATAGCAACAGCAGCAGTTGAAAATCAAAGAATCCTCAGTGCATATAACCTTTCCTGGGGTAGGATATGTCTTTGCAATAACAAAGGCATCCCATAGACAGTAATTGCCCGCACCTTCAATTTCTGCATATTTGTTGTAATCATCCCTTGCAACATAGTCCTGCTACAGAATTCATCAGAGTACTTGGTAGTCATGCGTGCATTTCGTACCCAAAAACTGCATGAGTCCGGACGGGATAATTTTTTTTTGTGTGCCGATAGAAATCAGTGAAGAGACCTTGAATTGGAATATGGTACCAAACCAGAAATTGGTTACGCGTCCACGTAGATGCACCCAGGTCAACACAAGAAAAATCGCGTTTAGACTTACATTTGCTTTTAGCCGAAAATTTTTAAGCAAAAGTCGCGCTCTATAAAACTGCACTATTGCTTTGATGCAGTCCTGCGCATATTGATTTTTGATTGTGCGGATTTCATGGGTCTCAGACCGCCAGCCTTTACAATTCGCGCTGAATGGATGTTGCCACAAATTGTTAGGTTTCCTCTAATAAAATCGGTACTTGGAAATTTCTGATTTTGGACCTTTTGTTCGAATTTCCCGAAATGACCGTGTATCCTCGGAGAATAATGGCAACGCAGGTAGCTAACACCGTTGGTGTCTTCTCGTTTGAAAAGAGAAGGGTCACAATGCTAACATTTTAGGGATATCCCAGGACGAAATCGTGAGGAAAAAAATTCGCGCGCGTTTTTTTTTTTTTCTTTGGCTTGTATTTAGAGGGCGAAACTTGCAATTATAGTGACGTGGCGCGTCGTTTTGTTATGGGAAAGAAAAGATTTAATATTGCAAGTTTTTATTTAGAGCCTTCAATTTTCAGGTCGCACTACACGGAAGGAAATGACATTATTTTTGTATTTATTGTGTGATAGGAAAGGATCATAGTGTAGTATTTACCTAGGTAGGTATTGAAATTTTTGGAAGTAATGTTCTTACTCTTTGAATAAAGATAATAAAAGTTTGGAGTTATCGATGTAAAAGAAGCGAAATTTGTAAATCACTGTGCAGCTGCAGTATTTAACTATGTTGATTCTGTCGAATGAGGTAAAATCCATAAAATTGGTATAAATTAAGAGCATGAGACTGGCAGTGACTTTTATGACTACAATAAAAACATTGGTAATAACAAGCAATATGAAGAAATTCTTAAAAACTCTACAAAATAATTCAAGGCGTTGTCAATGGTGGGTGTATCATAAATAAATAGATTGGAGGATAATGAGTATATGGATTTAGGTTAATATCATTGAGGTGCACATCTAAGAGTAACAATAAAAGTTAAAATAAGATTACTCCAAAATAATAGATCATTAACAAAAACAAAAGCATGCATTACAAGTAAAAGAAAAGTAAAAATTAAAGCAGTCATCATAAAATTACACTAGATTGAAACTAAAATTAAATTGACGATATAAAGTTTTCGAAGTTCCTTGCTTCAACAACTCTTATACATACTTTCTTAAAATCTACGACAGAAAGTTGTAAATGTAATCTCAGCCTAATAAATGTCCTAATAATAGTGCGAAAAATATTTCATTAATGTGACGTAGCGCAAAAATCAGGTAATCTCATCACGATTATATAATTAATTATTTTACTTATACTTTACTTATTATTAAAAGTAATGTGATAAAAGTTTATAGGTAATATTTAATAATAATAATAATTTCTTTATTTGATACAGTACTAAGATAACAAGTTCTTAAATTGTACATTATATGTAGCAGGCGCGTATACAGGGGGAGAGTCAAGGGGGTTCATGACTCCCCCCCCCCCAAGCGCTACCCTACCTACGTGGTGAATTGAAATGGGAAACACAATGTGGTGTTGGACTGTAGACTATTTTCATGGTACGGACGCAATATGTAGCTGACGCTGGCGTTTAATGCTGGTGCTGTAGTGTACATTTCTCAATTTTTAAGGTGATTCCTGTAGAAACGAAACTAGTACGATGAAGAAAGTGATATCCTTCACCCAAGCGTCATGCTATATATGTAGCAGAAACTGGTCTGGCAGTAAAGGGACATTGTGAGACGTTGAGGGTAGAGACATGATGGTCATTTCCAATTTCGTAAATGCCTCCCAAAAATTTGCAAAGCTCTTGTAATAATTTCCAAATGGAAGGACAAGACCGCTTCTGAGTCTTTCTGTTTATTACAAGCCATTCAGTCTTCATAGGTGGTTCTTATATCCACATTTTCTCTCTACGATGTGCTACCTATGTACACTGTAAAAAATTTGCACAATTGTTGCCACAAAGCTTAGGAATTTTTTCCTAAAATGTAGGGAATATTCTTTAAAATGTAGAGAGTTCTCCCACAAATGTAGGGAATATTCACTACATTTTAGAGAAACGCCTAAGCTTTATGGGAAACAATTGTGCACAGTTTTTACAGTGTATACTTAATATTTTTATTAAAAAATTGACGTTCATCACTGATGATAGCCCGATTTCATGCTTTTGTAAGAAGAACCGTGTCACTGAGTAGACTATTCCAAACGCCATCATTGGATTTGAAGAGAGCTACGGGTCCCATAGCAGACACTGTCTCTGTCGTTGAGAAAAAGCGTGAAAAAACAAACTCAGTTCTTCATAAAATTTTCAATGAAGTACAGCAGCTCGAAACTGAGAAGTAAATGTGACTGTACCTAGGTCCGTGACGACTCAGAAGCACCAACAGAACTAGCCGTCTAAATCTAATAACCCTGAAAAGTACTTTCGCAAGGTAATTTATATACCTCTTTTGGACAATATTTTAAGCTATTCCATCCAGATATGATGAGCAGATCAGCTTTCCTGAGGAGAAAATTTTGAGCGAATACTCTCTGTGGATCACCTAGTGAAAACGTGAAATAAATAAGGGTACCATAAATCAGTAGTAGAAGTATTGGAATTTTGCGTACAGGACATATACTCTACCCTACTACACACGCTCTTCTTCACGTCTTAGCTACGTTCCCAGTAAACGTGGCCGCGGCAGAATGAAGTATTTCAACCAATCGCTGCCTGAAACCGTTGCTCAAGATTCGCATGCGTGAGGAATGCGTTATCAGGCCTCTCTTCGTAATATCTACCTCCGATATTGATATGGATGATATTATCAATAGGTTTTCTAAATCATCAAACAGAAAATTGGATTTTGTGATATAACTTGAATTTGATAAAAAAAAATTGTTAAAGCGACTTCTTCCGAATGTTTCCTCCCCCCCCCACCCCTTCCGGCTACAGGTCAGCATGCATGCCTGATATGTAGGTATTCAACAAGAAAAATCTATGTTAAACTAAAAGACTTAAATGCTGAAAATTGAAGAAATGAAAGATAACTAAGAAAACTAACAGATGTCCTACAATGATTAAAATTAAAATAATGCTAAATGAAAAAATTTAAAAAAAATTAAAAATATAGCAAAATAAAAATAACAAGTACAAAAACTAGAATTGATCTAATAGTGCGTTTTCACTACACCGAAATCACGCAATTTCCATTTTCCCGCACAATTTCGACGAAATAACCCTCAAAATCACAGAAAATTTAATAAAAATCATCTCATTTTTGCGTTATTTCAATGAAAATATGGCCGAACGCGTCTATTTTCGTATTCCACTTTTTGTCAAACTGTATCCTTTGACATTTGTTGTACACACTTATCAATAAATTTTTAAGGAGGAAATTTAAAATACAATTAAATATTATATTAATGTTGCTGATATTTTATGTGGCAATATATCGTTTATCGTATTAAGTTTAGCACCTGTAAAATGAAATCATCTCAGAGGTAGTGAAAGCACCTCCCAGTGATTTCGAAATCTCTTTATCAAAATTACGTCCTTTCGATGTATTATTATGATACCCTAGATGTATACACGCAAGTAAGTTTTCAATACAATAAAAATGTCTAGGACTGATCATTTTCACAGTATACGTAAAAAATCAAAACCTTTAAATTGGCAACACAAAGAAGAGGCTGCCCGATTTAGTTCACTTTTGAAATTATATTTACTATTTTTATGAAAACGCCGTGTACAAAATTTCAGCGATCTATGTTGACGCGTTCTCAAGCAGTGTCTAAATATATAGTGAAAACCGAAATTTTGGTATGGCAACCTCATGAAGGAGTTACCCGATTTGTCCCATTTTCGAACTTAACTTGACTTAAAAAAAAAAAAACAAAGGCCGTGTGCCAATTTTCAGCACCCTTTGTACACGCGTTCTCGAGTTATCGTAAAAACAAAGGGACCTGCAAAAATCAAAATAACTTTTAATTTTATGCATGAGTGTCCATTCAATTTTGGACAAAGCAGGAATGCTGCCCGTATTGAGATCTACATTGCGTTATTAGGAGATTCTTGTGGCTACTCGACTGCAAGAATTTCGGAGCTTGGCTGCTGGTTGAGTTAAGTAGGCTTCCAATGAGCTATCAAACAAAGAAGCTATGTATAGAGAGATATGACTACCTCGAGAAAGTTTGTATATAAAGCGTACTACATAATTATAGGCCACTAAGAACCTACTCCGGCAGGCCGAGTCTAGCGAGGAAAATATTATACCGCCATACGTAAAATAGGAAAGAATTGGGAATTTGACAAGACTTTTTTCGAACATGGACTGCTAGCAGCTCTAAGATTAGCCATAGTCTCCTTAGGCAGTAGATCATCGTTTAATCAGCATATAGAGTCTTCCATTAGGCCTACGTGTCTGGTTAAGTATATATATACATCATCAGCATACATATGAATGGATGCATCAAAGACGGCATGGAGAAGATCATTTATGTAATGACTGAATAATAAGGGACATAATATAGATCCTTGAAGAACACCGCGGTGTAGAAATGCTATATCTAATCATGCGACTATTTAGAAAGCTGCGAATGAGTTAAACTGCTGATGATTAAAAAGACCCTCTTTAGACCCGGGTCAGTGTGCTGTCTCTGCCTCACTAAAAATTGTCGGTTAGATGATGGTTGGGGGCAGGAATGAAGTATCACCCTATCTACAGATTTCATGTGGCAGAGGCAGCATACTGACCTGTCTAAACTGGGTCATAGAAAATTGGGAAGACAGCTTTTGCAGCAAATTTTACCATGGTCAGTAGAGTCAAATGGTTTGCTGAAATCAAGTAGTGGTAATATTGATAGATGGTCATTATCTAAAGCCTCGCGAATGTCTGATGTTACTTTAAGTATGGCAGTTCCACAGCTATAATTACATCGGAAGCTCGATACATTCCGTGATTTGCGAATAGAGCACCTTTCAGAAATTTTGGCTAAGAAACAGAGAAGACTAATTGGAAGGTATAAACAAGTGACGTATCAGTCCACAATGTATCCCACTAGATTAATTTTAAGGTGCCCTCTCTTGAAAGTAGAGAAAAATGTGATTTTTGAGCTCGGTTATAACTTGCTGGAGAAGTTTATAGTATCTAATTTGTAGCATTAATGGTCTCTATAGGAAAAATTGGTAAGAAATAAATTTTAAAACAAGTTTACAAACATTGATTTGGTTTTCATCAGACATCATTTCAAACGTAATAAAAGGTCTTTTCGATGAAAACCGGATAAACCTAGGGCATCCTACATTAGATCTGTCTGTTTACTTTTGAGCAAAAATATTTGAGTAAAAATCAAGTAAAAACTTTTATGCGGTACAGGGGTTAACTCAACAAAAGTTACCAGACACTTCTCGAGTAAATTTTGTTGAGCTTGCCATGTGTCAAAAATTTGGTTGCTACGTTTCTGTCCGAAACAGAAAACAATTAATTAATTTGAAATACGTTTTAAAAAAACTCATCCTCTTTAATTATTTTTTTTAAATCTCAACTCTTTAGATTATTATTTTACATTAATTCGATAACACAACAACCGACTTAACCTCAAATTTAATACTTTTGACAGTCAGCTGATTGGATATCGAAGTTACACATCCTCTTGATCATGAGTGAAAATGTGCAACTTTGTGCAAGAGGGGAAACGTATAAATTTACTCGATTTTTACGAGCTCAAAAGTGAACCAGACGGTTTGTGTGTAAAAATGCGTAATAGTTTTTACACCGAGGAAAAACTTTAGAGTTAACAGAGAGACCTATTATCTTGTTTTTTGAAAAGGCTAGGATTACACCAGCGCGTTAAAAATCTAGTATTTATGTATTTGTGCCCCACACACACACTAAAAATTGTTCCGAGCATAAAAGCCGATTCACACCGCCCCGCGATAGCGATTGCGATAACGTAGCAATAACGATAATGAAACGACAGCGAAAAATCGCTACACATAGTTTTGAATGGAAACGCTCAGACCAACGCGATAGATCACAGCGATACAAAGAATTTCTGTAGCGTTTGATCAGCGATTTAATTGTCCATCGCTGCATGCACAAGTTCAGTCGTCTATCGCGAGCTGTGAGATCAAAATGGATAGTGCACATTCAAGTGGGTGTTGAAAAATGAATTAAAATATCAAAGGAATACCCAATTTTATATGACCTGAATTTAAAACATTATAAAAATAATAAAAAAAAATGGACAGAGTTGGGGTTGATATTGCCAAGGAGTTGAATACAGGTTGGGGTTAGCTTAAGAGTATTAGCGACTTGGCCACTGGGAACCTGCGGACACCACGACCAGAGTTGATTTATTGTGTCCTTTCCTAGAGGGTAAATTTAGCCTAAAATACAAGTGGGAAGTATTAAACGAAGTGAGGTTATACTACAAAAACCTTGATGGATTTGGAATATTTCCGCTGTGGGTCTTCTTCCATGAACTTTAAAATTTATCATACTGGGAAAGAACGCATCAAGTAAAATTTCAAAGGAAATCCTTAATAGACAATTAATAGACAATTAAGGTATATGAGGTGTTCTTTGAACTTGGTCAGGCAATCATTTGGTGGTATTCTTCTATCAAACCGTATTCAAATTTCATCTCTAATGCTGAAACATATAAAACATCTGCGTTATTAATTTTTCCATATCTTTCAAAGTCGATGTATAAAAATTTATGTTCGATATCAACGATGATCAGTAACACGAACTTTTTCAAACTTAAAAAATAAGTCGAGCTAGTACACATTGAGTTGACACATAATAGTAGCATGTCCATCATCGATACTAGCCAATATAATTGGGAAACTGTAATTTGTCCCATATTCAGATTTTTTCAAAATGTCTTTATTTAGTTCAGGCATATGCATGTAACTATCGCTGTGATCTATCACGTTGGTGTGAAAGGAATTGTGTCCCTAGATCATCGCTATGATTATCACGATCGTTATCGTAATCGCAATCGCGGGGCGGTGTGAATCGACCTTAAGTTTCGAAATTTTTGTCATTTTAAATTTATTTGTGATTGCGGTCGATTGTGGTATATAAAAATACTTCTTATGCAAAAATTTGGAAGAAAAAAATAGAAAAATAACAAGAACAGTTACAACGAAAGATATTCATCGACTTTTCATCGACTATTATTTTGTTAATGGTAAAAGTGATATGACTTCAAATAAAACAATAACAATATTTTTCGTTACTGATATATGCCCGTTTATTACAGTATATCCTAATAATAAAGTAACTATTGAATCCTGAAAGCAAATTAAAAATAAAGATGGAGATGGAGATGGAGAATGCATGAAATCATTATTGTACTCCTGTCTTTGTATTCTATCCATATTTTTATTTAGCAGAGAAGAGTGGCAGGGAGAACATTATAGGAGTTAAACCGGATCGAGAAAAGCATTAACTGCGGATGCCTGTGGAAATATTCTCCAATTCAAGTCAATGCCAGAATACAAATTATTTTATTAATGCAAAACTATCCTGTAATAGAGTAAGTATTTTAAGTAAAAACAAAATAGTCCAAATATTTGCACAAAAAAAATGTATTTTTCTTGACTTTAGTTTACACAAAACCAATCCAAAGCTTACAATGATGCCACTGTTTTGGTTTAGTAGACAAACAGCTGAGTTAGACGATGCAAGTGACTTTATATAGCCTATGGTTTAGGTAGACTTGGTGTCCTTATCATATTATTTTGGAAGAAGTCAATAATAATAATAATATATATTTCATGCATAGAGTATAATAGTACCTACTTCCAGATAACGGGACTAGTAGCAGTATTAATTGGCTAAAATAATATGAAGGAATGGGTATTTAGAAAGGGGAAAATAGGAAACAGGATAATACATTAAAACATTAAATAATCTAATGTACATATGAAATGGATAACTAACTATAATGAATAAAGAAAAGAAAAGGATGAAAACATAAACGAAAAAATACTAAAAATCTAAATTAATACCTATAAAAAAATATTGCAAATAACTGTCGCGAGAAAACACATTCATATATCGTACTATTTTAAGGAGGGTGAGAGTGAGAAATACCCCTTGAATAAGCTGTTGAAATTATTCCATAAACGGATTGCTTGGACTAAGGAAGGGAGCAGGGGATTCACATTTCTAGATGAACGTATACCTTAATGAGCAACCAAACAGTCGGGAACTGTAGGGAGAGATCTCATCGAATCTCCTAAGCCCAAAAACAATACGAACGCAGTTATTATAAGCAACAATAAGCTTGTGGGAGCACGCAATAGCTTTGGATAGATTATATTTCCAGCCAGATGTGAAATAAAGTAGTAACAGAGTTTGTATCAATCATGACCACATTCCCCCCCCCCCCCCCTAAAATTCCCCAGCCGTAAGCAACAGTTTTCTAAGTACACCATGGATCTTTCAAAGAACAAGTTTAATGTGGTCACAATATTTTTACACCCTAGATAAAATCTATAGGGTATACTAAGTTTGTCATTCCGTTTGTAACACCTCGAAATAATGATGGTAGAGCAAAATGGATTGGAAACCCACGCATAATATTAAAAGTTATTTTGATTTTTTCATGTCAGTCCGTCCGTCCGTCCGTCCGTCCGTCCGTCCGTCCATCTGTGCGCACGACAACTCGAGAACGCGTACACTTAGAGAGCTGAAATTTTGTACACGGACTTTGAAAAAAAAGTAACATTAAGTTCGAAAATGAGATAAATTGGCCAACTCCTTCGTGGGGTTGCCATACAAAACTTTCATTTTCCACTATATATTTGGACACTGCCTGAGAACGCATATAGAGAGCTGAAATTTCGTACATAGTGTTTTCATTGTACTACCAAATAAAATTGGTGTTGCCATATAAACATTTAGGTTTTTTACGTATACTGTGAAAACGATCATTCCTAGACATTTCTATTGTACTAAAAACTTCTTCAGAATACGAAATCCTATAAAATTGGTTATAATCATTTTTTCTGTCCGACAAACCACCACTTCTAAAACCAAACGTTCACAGAAGGGTGACAGTACCAAATTTCATACGGGCAGTCATCTAGGATATCATAAGAATTGGTCTTAGACCAATTCTAGCTTTTTTACTTGTTAAAATTGAGTTTATGGCTATTTCTAGACTTATGGCAGATATGACTAAGGCCAAACGAGATTTATCAAGCGGAATACTGGGAAAGTCATTTAGATAATTATGTAATGTGATTTACTGGGATTCAGACTTATTTGGTTAAGTGACGCCCATTTGCTGCTTTCGATGAGATTAGGTATTGCTGAAACGTCAAAATAATGAACTAAGTCAGTAAGACCATTTATAAAGATGCTGAAAATTAGTCGGCCAAGTATTGATCCCTGAGGAACGCCACAAAGTTCTGACAGGAATCTTGACAGGTATTCGCCGATTCTTATCCATCAAAAAGCTACGATTGAGTCAAGCAGCAGAAGATGAGAATGGAAAAGAGGTAAGAACATAGTTTATGCACAAGTCTTTTATTATTGACATTATCAAAAGCTTAAGAAAAATCAAACAGACCCAATACATTAATAAATCTCTTAACGATTGCTGCCCGCAAGTCATCTGTTACCTTCAATAGAGCTGTAGCATAGCTGATGTGCTTAGGACGAAATTTCGATTGTCATTTGGTTAAAAAGCGATTGTCCTCTAAAAATGTATCATTCGGGAATACATTAGTATTTCCACTACTTTTGAACAAAAAAAGGCAGAATACTTATTAGCCGGAGATTGTTCATATCAACAGGGGATGATTTTTTCGGTAAGGTCAACAACTATAGCCATTTTTCAACTACAGAGCGAGTTAAAGACGCATTTTGGATGTAAGTTAAATGTTCAATAATTACGGGCAATATAATTTAAAAAAAACGGAGAGAAATTTCAACTGGTTCAGTTGAACCAGATAGCATTAATTACATCACACGAACTTACGGTCATGAAAAGTTGGCGCGCAGAATTGTTAGAAGTATTAAGAATATGAAGAACATTTGCTTTTATCTCTCAGTTTTTTAGGATCAAAATCAATTCATTGATTGATCAATTCGTTGATTTACCATAACAATCAGCTATCCTGAGATTACTGCAGTTTCTTCGAAGGGAAATTTGGATTTAATCTGTTCAAGAAATATTTGTACTTAGTCTTCCTTACTACGTGCAACCTTAAACAATTGCCTCGTATACTGGGTTAATACGCGCACAGGTGAAGTTGAAAAAAATATTCCATTTTTGAAATACCAAAAAATTATGATTTTCTTAAACAAGGATCTACGAAGAAATTTGTAGAATTTCCCGAATCGGGATCATCAATTACTAAGAAAAGTGAAAAAATCGTGGAGTTCATACCAAACTTAGAGTATAAAAAGATTTAGATTAGAAATTGAACATTGGAAATTGCACATATAAAATTGGAATGAAAATGATGAGGAAATATTTGAGGAAGCGATTAAGCATGAAGAATATATGAATAAAATCTTAAGATCTGCCTTTCTTACTTGAAAATAATCTAAAAATATTTCTTTAACATTATTATCAAGTAGGTCCTATAGACTTCTTGACTGCAGCTACCAAGCAAATAGATTTGAAGCAAACAAAATAGAAGAAATTCTCAAAGTCTTAAATGAGATGTCAGAAAAGGGTTTAATAGTTGTTTGGGAAGAAGCCAGAGAGAGAAAATCATTTCTGTAGATTTTGACCACTCTTATTTAGCGACAAAACATGCGAAGATAGAAGTAAAACTAGTGCAGCACAACTGTTTCATGCAGAAATGATGGATCTATATCTTGATCACAGATGAAATAATTGTCTTTTTTCCGAAGCTAAAAGCTAAAAGTGAAACATCGAGCAACAAGTCACCTATTCAGATGTCTTTAGCAATACGTTCAGGTAACAAAATGATTGCTTTAGTTAGGAATTCGTGAAAGCCTGTAAGCATGGTGCAGCTGCCAGCACAACTATAATAAAAGTACCCAGTCCAAAGCAGATGCTATTTCAGATTATTCTTTTTTTTTATTATTAAGCTATTAGGGGCATGAGAGTGGCAGAGGTACTGGCCCCCTATTCTGCATTCTCACTATGGCTGTGTGAGAGAAGTCACTCACTTCGAACTCACTCACTCACCATTAAGATATTCTAGAAAAAAAAAGTGGAATGAGATATACATTGTTAAATTTGTGGAGAATATTTTCGATGTGTCAATTCAGTTGATTCCATTAGCGTTCTGCTAATGCCGAAAGGTAGATTTCGTACGCAACAATATTACAAAGCTTTAACAGAGCAATGTAGCAATAAGAAATTTTGATAAGCTCTACAGCAAAAAGTGCATAGGTCAGAAATAAAGTAGAGCTTAATCTCTGATTTGAGTTTAAGGTGATCAGCTAGCAACTCAGCTCCACTCGAAGCTGGTTGTAGTGATGGATTTGAAAATCTCCTTGAGATTTCCGTAGTTCTTATACAATGAAACTTTGTTCTTGAATGAATAGGTCCAGTGGAACGTTTTTACTATCTGACGTGAGCGTAATATTCGCACTTTTAGTTTGACTTTACGAAATAAATCGTGATTGATCTTTTTTATGGTGCGCAGTAACATAAAACAATCCATCGGGTGACTATTTAGTAAAATTAGTGGGCGCGATATTGTATCTGCATTCCAGGATCGATGTCCAGCGCAAGCGTTGTGCTAGACATTCCCAGCGATACGGAAGCTCCATGGGAAAGGTCCAGGGGCACCGTATAAAGGTAATTTAAATAGATAGCCTTCCTTGTTTTTTGCCAAGCAATCTCCACAATTAAAGAAGCTGCTGCAGGTAGTATAAGTTAACCGCCGAGATCGCAATGGCGGCGGCTTGGTGAATAAAAAATTGTTTTGTTATTTACTAACTGAATAACAAATAGTAAAATTTAAATATTTCTCAAAACGGTTTGTTTATTTTTTGTTTTTTTTTTGGTTCTATTATTGTTTAATTGTTTCTTGTGCTAGTGTGATTACATGTTATATCTAAATTGACGTGTAACCAGTACAGCATATTTGGAGACAAATAAGGTTATTCAGCCGAAAATACTCCCAATTTAACAGGAGATTTGCAATTAAGCTTGCGTCGTAGATGACTTTGTACTAACAGTAAGATCTGGGAATTCATATCCCTATACTTTGTACTATCTGGGGGACACTTTTATAACAATAAATACTTAAACTACTCACCGCAACCTTTTGAGCCCAAAAATGGTTCTTTTTTCTCACGAAAACAAGAATAATAGACTATCAGAACCAGCTTAACACAAGCTCGCTGTACTGACATGTTTAAAGGCACCAATAATCACTTTCGATGCTACAATAAAACAAAATAATAACTTTTAATTCATATTAATTAATTCCGTGATTGTACACAACTGTCTATCCTATCCGGAGGTCATGACAGGACCTTTTTATATGACCGTTTTTTCGTAGCTGCCGGAAATCATATTATCCAGTAGGTTCGGTCGTTATTATCTTGACATGGCTCAATTTAACTCACTCCGAGTTTGGTCTATACTACACGACTTGCATTTCTTTTTTTCCAATTTCTTTTTTAATCAACAAATTACGCATTTATTTCATTAATCTATAAATAACAAATACCAAAATAAATAGATTATTGAAAAATTTTACAATAATTGTCATTTCTAGTTAATTTTATATTTGAACTCACTAATAATTTATGCCATCTTTAAATTTCAGAACTGTTGCTATTCAATCGGCAGCCAAGAACGCCGTATTCGATATCTGTTGCGGAACAGCATTAGATATGTGGATTCCTCCTTTATGCAGGTGAGTTCAGGTGGTTTCTTTGGGGTTTTGGGGTTATAATAGGCTGTTCTATTCCGAAACTTATATTTCGTCTGTTAGAAAGCTCTTAACCATTTTAGGGTACATATGAAGACATAGAGATGTCACGCTGGTGATATCTAGCCGGGCAACTTCCAGCCAACTTTCTGCTTCGATAGTGATGATGGATGGATGGATTGAAACGAAGTTGGGATTCCAAATGGGTCTCTTGCCACATCAAGGCCCATAGTTCACCTTCCAGACTTATGAGCAATTGCTCATAAGCCATAACCGGACGCTCTAATAAAATTCCAAATTGGCCCCCAACCCTCCTTTCCGGCATCATGCAGTTCTTCCAGGAGGTGTAAGCCAAGGAATTTGTAACGTTTTCCTGAGAAGGGCCGGACAGTGACAAAATGAGTCACCGTTTGCACCGGATCTTCAACAAGCTCCATCCTATGCAGGTGACCCCTGAGAGAGTGTCCAGTGAGAATTGACATTATAGTATACTCAGGGTTAGCTATTTTAGTCCCAGTAGCGTTTTCGTTTTATTTGGGTTTGGTATGGCTCAGAGCTTTTTTGTAGTTCTATCTCAAGGGTTATCCAACTAAAGGCGACTATGTTGGCAGTCGGCCTAAGCGGAGATAAAAGAAGCAAGGTTTTTTGGTGCGATCCCAATTATGGAGGAAGATGCCTGCGAGGTTGGATCAAGACGAGCAAGATCTTCTGCCATTTTATCTAACAAGTTGGAATTTCCCGGACCTTAACAGCCGCCAAAGGTAAATTTTCCGTATTGTGGTGTTGTACTTTAATAAATTTTAAAACTTACTAACTTTCTAACGATTTCGTAACAATATGATTACAATGATGGTCGCAAGAACACTATTTTTAGATTTTGTTGAAGACATCAATTATGAATGTGCGCTTCAAGGCACTTAGGTGTAATATCACAAAAGATCTCAAAAGTCGCCAGTGAGAGGCACATTTTCTGTCGCCTCTCGATGAATTCGGATGAGCTCAATAATGATATTTAAGGATTTTTGTTCTTTGTTCTTAATTATTTCAGGAACTTCAAAGTAGTTTTATGTATTGCAAAATTGAAATAGGGTCAAGCAATCTCCGATTGAATAGCTTTATTAATAATTAATTGATACATACTAAATTTGTTTGGGATCAAGCAGTACCTGTCGAAATAACTTTATCAATATTATAGCATTCTTCATCAACTCTATACCGATTCTCTTTTAAGTTTTTTCGAACGCAATCAACTTCTGTTTTGCGTTTTAACAAAAAAAAAAAAAACTGATCAGAGAGAATGATGATCGTAGCTCGCCAACCTGATGCCGGAAGTATTTGTGCATGCTGTCTGAAATTTGATGAAAGCCGAATAAATTTTGATCAGTTTTAGACAGCCCTGCGATCTATGACCCTGAAGTGGCAGATCCGGCATTTTTCTTTTTATAGCGCCATTCCCTTTCAAGCTGGAGACCAGTACACATCGCCAGCAGATAGTTTGGTTCAGAAGTTTTATTTTGACTCGTTCGTTTTATTTTTTAGTCTAGGAGATCGAAGGAAAACAGCAGAGTTTTCCGTTGTCCTGTGAAGATCTATCATCATGAGACAGACTTAGAGCTGAAATAATACAAAATCAGGTGATGTGTTTGTCATATGTATTTTTGATAGATAGTCCAATTTGTGGTTCTATGATTCGTATTAGATTTTGATTGTGATAAGGCGGTACTGTGTCTAATATTTTTTTTTGTTTTTTATTAAAATAAAGTTACGCTTGGATTACTTAAATAATTCCTGAGTTTCATGGTTTCCCTCCTAATTAGAAAGAAAAAAAAACCATGCGGCGCCCATCCTAAATACACAAAGATCAATTTAGACGAAGTAAGGCCCACAGAGCCTACTGTTACGCCGTGAAGGGCAACGCAACAATCTCCCATATTAAAACTAATAAAGCTCAAAACTACCACACCAGAGTGTTAAACCACCCTCTTAGGAAGAATTGAAAACGATAAAAGATAATTAAAAAGTAAACATTGAAATGTCAAGTTTCTATATGAGCGAGGCACATAGATGACGTACAACGACAAATAGCAGTGCTTAGAGACATCTTTTGATCGTGCTTAAATACAAACATTGCAGCATTAGTAAAAGCAGAGTAAACTTAAAAAAAAAGAAATCCGAAGAAATGAAATAATATTTGAAAACTAATGAATTGTTGGTGAGACATTGCTTGTAAGTAAAAGGAAATGATGAAATTATGTATGAAGGACATAAGCTTTCTCCATGTTTTGCACAATTTCGTCAATTTCTAACCACGTTTATACCTTTGGGACAAAATGAACCCTTATCTAGTATAAGCAGAAGTGAAAAAAAAACGAATTTACGCCTGAGGCACATCTAGAAAAGAGAATTTCTTGCGCTTTTATCACGCCTTAGTGGGTCCAACGTCTTTGCTTCATTATGATGGTCGGTCACCCTAGCAAATGTTTCTCCTCTGGCTGGACGGATACCAGATAAATGGATCTAATTTGGCAAGCAGTCGCATATGTGTAATATGAGCAACATATACCAACGCACATATGCGACATCTTTACGTGCAGCAATATAATAATGGAACTATAAAGATACAAGGAGTATATATACATATATGTATGTTCATCCATAAGTATGTACATACATACTATAGTGCGCTAACCCCAAATGAAAGTCACTAATAACGCGAAATGCGACATCAACGTCGACGTGCCAAATTAGGACAGAAAAGAAAATCTCAAATTACGCGAGACGACGGCATCTCTAAGCTGGCAAAAAGGGGACCCACACGAAGAGAAATTGTGTGCTCATGTTCCTAGGGGAGATACTGGGTGACTATAGTGTGCCAAAGTGTTCTAAATAAGCAAAATAACGTCAAAGACAGGAACATATAGGCAAGCAGTATATATAGACACACCGAGTCCTCTGTTTGAATACCAACCGACTGGGCTGTAAGAGGATAAGGATCACTGCGACAAGGACAGGCCCGCGCATTGGAAGACTGCCTTAATTTTGCCACGCTGGCTGCTACCATGTGTGGTGTTCTCCCGTGTAATTCGGACACAGCGAAAATTGATGAGGGTGACTCGCTGCGACATACGTACAAACTTTCTTTGCTTTCCCTAGAACAAAATCCATGTGTGATGTGGATATGTTCGCTAGGGTAATCTCAACGAGCTAGAGGATATTGTTCCGGTTCAAGCTTCAGAGGAGACAGAATTAAAGGGACGCGCTACGACATATAGCATCGTTGTCCAACATTGCCAATTTTTACCAAAGAAGAATATATACATACATATATATATATACGGTGACTTCAAATTCCTTGGACAACAAACACACCAAGGAAAGTCCTAAGAATTGCACCCAGCCCTGTCCATCTATGTCACGGATTATTGAATTTAGCTCCATTCCGAACGGCAAAGTCTGCAGTTCAGAAGGGCATTCCCGCACATTTTATTCACATCTATCCTGAGGTACTTGCACTTCAGTGGGTACTCGTTATCCTGGCGCTATTCACGTTAGCCTGCTGCAAACTCTGAAAATGGAAGCCAGTCACTGTGGGGCAAGTATTTAATTTTCTTCTTTATGTCCAATCTAGAGAGAACTCCTCTGTCGTGCAACCCTTTATCTGCTTTTCAGTTCGGACTTTCGCCAGGCTAAGGTCTTTTCCTTTTGGTCCTTGGAAATTCGTGGTAATGACAACAACTGCTGAATACTAAGATGACCACAGTATACACCCGCATACATATATCCTTTCCTATTCCCGCCGCATCAGCCCCTTCCCATCCTTATCCTTATCCCCAACTCCAAACCTAATATGTTCCATTTTGGCGTTAAAAGCTTATTTTGCTCCCATTCTGAAGGCAGCAGCCACAAGTTTATAATGCAGTTGAGATGCAGGCCTTACGGCGATAGTATTTATTCACATGACTCCCTTCCACCCATCCACACTAACACTATCGAACATACAAACATACACACATACACTCATGTAATTTCTGCACCGTGGACAGTCTATTATTGCGTGGCGGCGGCGATGGTGCACAGGCATAAAATCATTTGTCGTCCAAGCTAAGCAAACACTTCCTTCTCGAGCATATCTCGAATTCCCGCAAATTGCCATCCTTTAATAAAGCTTTAATAATTCAGGGCTTCAATTAAAAAACAATTTTTTTATTTTTTTACTTAGCGCACACGCTATAAATCCTTGATTGCGGATCCTCTTCATGTTGGGGTTGGTGGAGAGACAAAACTGTTTCATAAATTATTGATGCACAATCATTTGGCGCGCTATTCTGAATGAGCGCGAATATTGTTTTTTTTACGACTGATTTTTTTTTTCTTATTTGTATCTCACGATTGGGTAAGGTTAGTGTGCCTGAGGTTAGTGTGTAATTTACTCCAAAAATATAGTTGATTCACATAAATTGGTAAATTGCAAGAATGCAGACATCTGCATGGGTAGACAAGCATCTATTTGTTTCAAGTCAGCAATGTTCAATACATGTGCAAAAGATTCGATTATATTTTTTTTAGAAAGCCAGAATCGAAACACTATAAAGTATACCGAGCACGAAGGATGGATTTCATAAGAGCTTTGGTCATCGAATTAAAAAAGGAAAAAACCATCGAAATCTTCTCTCCTTATAGACGACTGTTAGAAGCTGATGTGATCATAAACATTTTCTTCCTTGTGGTAGTGGTAATATGCTGGAACTGTCCGGAACAGATGACATGATCACTATCAAGATCACATGATCCAAGCGTGAGGACGGAAAGATTTTCTAGGTTAGCACTCATATGATGAAATGGTCTAAAGTATAGACATGCCTATATTGGATGGAGTGTGATTACTAAAATTTGTTTGAAGATAGTGCATAAAATATTTAATGCAGGCTTCCTACAAGCCACTAAAGTGTGATAGCTCATAGCTCTGATAATTCCTTGTCTGCTATCACAACGTTTGTAGCGTTACCCCTGTATAACTTAGTGCTCCGTGCCACGAACTGTTTACTGACCATCAGAACCAGCTTAACATAATCTTGGTGTAATGACACATTTAATAAATAAACGGTCAACAATACCTGCGTTTCATCAATTAGTCGGTGTTAGTAATATTAACAAACTAAACATAAACCAAACACCTGATGAAATTACATGCAATGCAACATTGAAGAGGAAAACATTAATAGAAAATTAAATAGAACTAAAAACATTAAATATTATATAGACGTTTTTTTAAAACATGCTTAGAAACGTCAACAACAAAACATTTAGCCGTATAATTAACAGTAATGCACAGGAGTTAGCATACAACAGAGGTAGCTCCCTCAAATTGTGCCCATTATCACGGAAAGAGATTTTGTCCAGTAACAATAGACAACATTCCCATTTAAGAGTAGATGCACAAAAGTAGCATCGACAACTATTCGACGTTTTTCCAGCAAACGCATATTTAAAAGCTTCAAGCGATCCTTATGGGGTGGAAAGATCAATCGATTAGTCCGGGGAAGGTGCCGAAGAGGAAATCGTAAGAAGTTCCGCTGAACAGACTCAATACGGTCGATGTGTATACCGTAAAATGGAAACCAGACCTAGCTAGCTTATTCAAGCAGTGGTTTCACAAAGCGTTTGTACACACGCAATGTAAAAGTGCGATGCGAGAACTCGCGGTACCAACGTTTTTTAAAATCCAGGATAGAATTACTCTTTGATAACACGGCGAATTGAGGAATCCGAGAACACATAATCATAAGTGATTGGTTGCTGAGAATCATAACGTCACATTTGTCAATATTGAGTACCAAGAATGTAAAGATAAAGGAGCGAAAGGCATCCAACATTGCGGCGGTGCTCGAGTGAGTCGATACTACAAGTTATCGCCAAATCGCCAATGAGCTTAAAGGCTCTCTTTTGGACAATATCCAATGAATCTAAGGCTGTACGGCCAGCCCCAGCCCAGATGTGAGAATTGTATTCCATTCTAGGTCTGATAAAGGACTTGTAGAGAAGCGCTAGATATGACTGGCTGAAATATTTCTTACACCTTTTCAGAAATCTGAGACATTTCGATGCTTTCTTGACAACAGAGAAGATGTGGTCTGTCCAACTTAATTTATTGGACATATTCATGCCAAAAATGCTTAGTGATGGTGAATCTGAAATTAAGGCTCCATCAAATGAAACGGGAGTGGTTAAATGGTGATCTTGTTGTAAAGAGATGAGACAGCTTTGGGTCTTAGATGCATTGAATTCGACGCGATTCGCTTTGCCCCAAGCGAGGCTAATATCAAAATCGTTATTCAATGATCTAGTCATGCCATCTCGTTTGACATCTGCGGCACTCCCGCTGGATTCCGCAAGAGTATCGAAGGAGTAAGCGAAATCATGGGTACTGTCATCGGCAAAGCTATGAATGGGATTGAAAGTAAGGAAAAGCAGATCATTAATGAAAATTAGGAAGAGAGACGGAGAGATAACAGAGCCCTGAGGCACACCGGCATTTATAGAGTGAAGTTCAGATGTTACGCCATCTAATACAACACGTATTTGGTGACCAGATAGAAAGCTTTCAATCCATAATAGAAGAGGACGGGTGAGACTAAATACTTTGTAAATGAAAATTCTCTCAAACAAAGTATTGTTGATGAAACTGGTTTCTTAGAGAAAATGTAAAAGAAGCAAAGAGAACACACAATGCAATGCATGGGCATGATGCGGAGTACAGGCTCTGGCCTCTGGCTCTTGTGCTGTGCTGGTGCTTTGACGATGACAACCCGCTAGCCGCCATTCACTGTAATTATAATGCTTTTATATTATTTTAATTTGTCTTTATTATACTGAGATGTGAATCCATTGAAGTCCTGAAGAGTACTAATTCCAAAACATTAATTTGCTCTACTTATATACTAAAACAACGCCTACCTTATCTCACTTACAATTATCGTGGCCTGTTGTTATTTAACTTATTACACACTTATGACTAAGTAGATATTTGCAAAACTATGTAAAGTAGCTTATGGCCCAAAAGTAATAATAATAAATAACGTAATAATAAAATACTAGAAACTAAATGGTAGCGAGACGCTACATTCACCACTGGTGACTGACGGCTCGTCGTTATGTAAATTTATCGTAATATTTGTGAAAGCGGGTGGTATAATATCAACACCGGTGAGTGGCGGATCGTTAACAAGCAGAGAGTTTTCATACAATTTGTGAGAGCGGGTCGCAATGGAACGACCCGCCATATAAAACTTTTCAATATACGAGATGCCATATTCTTTCTGTTCTTTGATATTAGCTCAGTTAAAATCACCAATTAGTAGTAAAACGTCAAGAGGATCCATTTTACTATGGATAAAATTAGAGGTTGAACTAAGTAGGTCGTAAATACTCTGACCTTTGTCATCAACAATATTTATGGAGTCTGGTGGAATTGAGCAACAAAGTATATATAAGTCATATTTTAAGAGAGACAGCTTAAGAGGTACGAGAGTGTTGGAGAAACTATAAGCTTCCCATTTGGCTGCAATTTAAGTGGTTTTTACAGGCGAACAGTAAGCTACCACCACGAGCTTCAGAATCCGTATATCTATCTCAATTTAAAATCCGCAAAAACGCATTTTCAGATAAGTCGGACTCCTTTGCACCTTTGACGTAGATGGGTCCCTGCATAATCGATACCGTTGTGTGCGAACAGTTCTTTGTAGGTTAAACTTAATTTAATTGTAAATCTTTCATTATCTAATTTTTTGATCACGTTTCTGACGAATACAAGACAACTATGTATAAAACTCTTGACTAAACGCCGATCATTGTGACTTCAATACTTATTCTGAATATTGTTCAATTGCCAATTGAGTTTCGCACTGTATAGTGAGAATTTATTAACCGTATGTGATATGACTAGATAATTGCATATTTTCACCAATCACCCACCAACTCTTAAAACTCATGAAATTTTGTAGCTTGCTGTACTACTATACCACGTGAGAAACAATTAACTGCATTTTCATGTAGAGGAAATATGACTTCATATCACATTAAAAATCCTTGCATCGATAACAGATTACCGGTCAACGACAAACACTTTCCATCTAGATGGATGATCTTTTAGCCAAGCTAAAATAAAGATTGATTCCGTTCAGGCATATATACATAGATGCGCTTTTTAAAACTAATGACTGATGTACTCTGGTGATCATAATTGAGCAAATTTCCACATAGCTCTTAACGAGGAATTGATATCTTGTAACTTGTAAATGGATCAACTTTCGTTTTAGTTTTAAATACAATTTGGCAAGACCTGGTCCATAACCTAAAAACGTCGCAGATTTTATGCAGTTCTAACGTCAGATTTGATTCGGTTGGTTCAATCCATCTGTTGATTCTAAGAGGGAACTAAATTTTTCTAGTTTTTATTCGTAAAGAAAACATCATCCCATTCCCACTACACTGTAAAAATGCACAAATTCTTGCCACAAAGTTTAGGGAAAGATTTTATGCAGTTCTAACGTCAGATTTGATTCGGTTGGTTCAATCCATCTGTTGATTCTAAGAGGGAACTAAATTTTTCTAGTTTTTATTCGTAAAGAAAACATCATCCCATTCCCACTACACTGTAAAAATGCACAAATTCTTGCCACAAAGTTTAGGGAAAGATTTTATGCAGTTCTAACGTCAGATTTGATTCGGTTGGTTCAATCCATCTGTTGATTCTAAGAGGGAACTAAATTTTTCCAGTTTTTATTCGTAAAGAAAACATCATCCCATTCCCACTACACTGTAAAAATGCACAAATTATTGCCACAAAGTTTAGGGAAAGATTTTATGCAGTTCTAACGTCAGATTTGATTCGGTTGGTTCAATCCATCTGTTGATTCTAAGAGGGAACTAAATTTTTCCAGTTTTTATTCGTAAAGAAAACATCATCCCATTCCCACTACACTGTAAAAATGCACAAATTATTGCCACAAAGTTTAGGGAAAAAATCCCTATAAATGTAGGGAACATCCCCTTTATTTATAAGGATTTTTCCGTCAAATTTGTGGCAACAATTTGTGTTGAGTCGCGTAATTCGGATAACTTTTCAATCCACCACTCCCTATGGAAAAGTGTATCCACGGCTTTTTTCCTTGATTCACATAAGTATGTACTGGAAGACATTAAGGGCAACCTCACAACCTATCGTCCTTTATCGCCTCGACGATTTGAAGCCTTGAATATGTCCTCGCACTCCTACTCATCAGGTGTTCATATCAGGGTTCTTGGTCTTAAAGAAAACTCTAAAACTTCTTTTCTTAGCGGATTGCAAGAAGAATTTTTTTCATCCTGCTGGGAAATCTAAATTTGGAGCTCAAAATGTATTATTGGGAAAAAACAAAAATACGGAGTAAATTATCTTCATTACCTGAACTACTACTAATCATGTAGGTATATAGATTTCTATGTACATCGCAACACCAAATCACTCGTATTATGTAGGTACATTGATAAAATATGAAGTTATACTCACTACAAGTTAGGAAAACGTGTGGTCTATAATAATAATAAAATTTTCAAGAAAGAATACTTGTACTGAAATGTTTATGAAGCCACAACTCTTGTATAAGTTTCTGGTATGGAGGAATAAATTACAATATTACAAGAATATCTAATGAAAAATGTAAATTTACAATAAAATTACATTTTACAATTGCAATTTTCTAATAAATTACTGGAATTTTGTGAAATATGCCTCAAATCCGGGAATAAGTAAGAATGATTTGTAAATTTGTAACTCTCCGCATTTTATTCTCCCCGTTCACTCAACTACTTGCCATTGATCTTCCACTTTAGCTCCTCAACTTAAGCGCAAGGTCATAAAGTTCTATTCTTTAAAAATTGTGATTTTTCTTTAGAGTAAATTTTGTTTTATTTTTACTTGTCTTATACGAAAGATTATAAAAATGTGCGTGTAAAATTATACATATCAATCTGGGGATTTGCAAAGCGTAAAACAATAAAAACCTTTTCGTCACAATGGGCAATAATAATTATTATTTAACCAAATTTATAACTTAAACGAAGGCTACCCGTCAGGCCGTAATAGCTTTTAAGGATTTAGCTGAAGCCTATGTAGTAAAATACATGAATGTAAACCGCACGTAAATCATGGAATTTCCCTTGGGTAAGGGATCAAATACAGGTAAAAGTGTAAAACAATAAAGTCTCTGAATTCTCTTAATACAAAATTAGTCATACTAATTGGTGAGAAGTGGTAATTGCATTTTACCATTTTATGCAGGCAATCCTAGCTAGTAAAAGGATTAGTTCCTTGAATTCCGCATCATAAATCAGCATTGTTTGAAAAAGTTACCTACCTGTTTTATGCTACGTTTGTCTTCATAATATTTTACACGAGTACAAATTCTATTTTATGAAATTAACGACATTTTCCATTTTACAAACATATTTAAAAAGCAAAAAATAAATCTGTTTTCAAATAGGATCAAGTTGGACTAATTAATTGTAAACACATCTCACATCTCACATCTCGTTCCACTTACATTAACAACTTGCATTGAACATGAGTATTCAGAAGTTGTTACATGATGGCAATCATGAAAAAAGAAACATTAGAAATTGTACGACTTTAGAAGCGACAGCTTGGTTTTTATAGCCTAGATGAAATCATAGTTAGGATTAAAGACGATTATATTGCCGGTGATCTGAAAATCCAATACAAAGGCGTGCGGTGTACAGGCGCTGTTGGACAATGTTTTCTGTTTCTTAGAATCACCTTACAATTGCAATCCACGGATTAAGGTACAGCATATGCAACAGGCATTGCGTCCGCGCCAGCATTAGCAACATCATTCGCGACCGCTTCTCGTGATAGCTTCACATTGTAACTCAAGCTTAAGGACAAATTTACAATGTTTTTCGCAATTTTTACAAATTTGTTATACCAAAATAGTGTGGACACTTTTGACTAATTTTATCACAAATATAGTATGTAAAGAAAGACACATCTGGGGTCAATGTGTGTATTTTATGGCCTCTTCGTAGGAACAAACGCCTTAATACATTTACGTCTTTCAAAGTCAAGCAACAAAGAGCTTTTTACCGATGACATAACAATAAACGACGTAAATTACATCACGTAGATTACGCACCCATATCTGTTTATAACCATCCACTCTCAACGGTCGGTCGGCCTGTTCCGATACAGAACCAACTTAGCCATCTTAAAACTTTCTTTTATTTGAAAAGTGAATATTTCAGTTTGTTTTTTATAATCTTTTATACAGGATTTAGTAGCAAAAATGATGAGCTATACACCTCATGACTAAAAAATAAATAAAAAATAAAATAACGTAAAACTATTGTCTTTGCCACCGACGAAAAAGTAAATTTAGAAAAGATTTCAAAGTCGTGGTCAAAAGTACTTGCTGGGAGTAATCTGATTGTGGAAGAGTACGGTGCCTGAGTTAACAACACAGAAGTAGTCTAGATGGCGGGGATTATTGCAATTCAGTGGGAAAACTGTGAGTATTTACATCCTAATAAATTGCTTTCGTGCATCTACAAATTAATTTGAATTAGTTCTTGATCTCGAAAAAAATGTAGAATAATCTAATTAAATGATTTTGATAGGATTTGATAGGCAGGCGAAAATATTGGTATCCATGTGCAAAGAGTCCAGACGACATATCCTCATATATACTGACAACTTTAAGGAATTGACTAGACGACAAAAACGACCTTATGCTAGGTACAGTGTAAAAAAAAGTAGGACCATTTCCTAAATTTAAGACAGGTTTTTTCCTAAAAATAAATGTAATTTTCTCTGATAGAAAGAGAAAATCAGTTTAATTTCCTCAAATCAATAGCACATTCAATGGATTTTGGTATTTGGCACCACAAAACCTATATAGCGCGAAAAATTCCCGAAATGTGAAGCTTTCTTGGATATAAGGAAGAGAACATTCAATTAAATTAGGTATTATGCTACATTTTTTATGGAAATATATTTTCGTTTATATAATTCACACATTGTTTTTGAAAACAAGTAATATGTTGTTTTTCAATATTTTATTTGAGCCCCACCGCAGCGCCAGCACTAACTTCCATACTAACTATAAGTTTTAATTAAGAAAAAATGTATGGT
Organism: Dioctria linearis; assembly: GCA_963930735.1. NCBI lineage: Eukaryota > Metazoa > Arthropoda > Insecta > Diptera > Asilidae > Dioctria > Dioctria linearis. Next base: position 257,332,252 of record OZ005741.1, read on the forward strand.
AGTATGGCACATAAGAAATGAGTTATTCAGCTAATTCTTGTTTTGTAAAGGTGTAGCAACTACACCAGTAACTACAGTTTATAAAAACTATTACGTATTTCCTACATATCAGGATATATTCCCTACATTGTAGGGGGGGGGGGGGCAAGAGAAATTTTGAACATTCCCTACATTTTAGGGAAAACAAAAAACAACAAATATTTGAAAATTTTCTACATTTTAGGAAATATTCCCTACATTTTAGGGATAAAACCTAATCTAGGCTTTTCAAGTTGGAGGTATCCCTAATCTTATCGAAAAATACCTAAGCTTTGTGACACAAATTGTTGCCACTCACTGTAGGGAAAATATTTTTTACTGTGTACCTAGCCAGCCTATACCCCAGGTAACAAAATTGCTGATGAGTTGGTCCAAAAGGTCTCTGAAATGGATAGCTCCGCAGTGATAGGTTATGTAAGGATCCCGATCGGAACTTTAAAAGAGGAGATCATCAGGCTCGAATATTAGAAGCATCAACATGCCGTATTGCAATTGTGGCGTGCATATATTACAGGAGAAGGACAAGAAGACTCCTTAATGGCAGTAAAACAATTACAAGAATCTAATAGGGGTCATTGAACCATATAAGACCATGCTAGAAGACGGAGAATAGCAGCGAACGATTTCTGCAGGAGCTGTAAGGATTCGGAGAAATTCGAATCTGTCCAACATGCACTTTGCGAGCGCCCCGCTCTTATGAATAAAAGGGGAAGGTAGGCTATTAGGGAGTTACTTCTTTTCAATTTTGAGGGAGCTACAAAGCAAATAGTTCAGCTGCATCCTGAGATTCCTAAAGGAAGCTGGATGTATCTAGGGCGGTTTTTAAGGTTATCCCATGAGGTCAAGGGAAACAATGGATCCACTGGAGATCTAATTGAAGCAGGCTAGGTATTTCTAGAGGTAGAGAATAGAAGAATTCTTAAGAACTTTTATTAAATGATTCTAAATTAAATCACAAATACAAGAAAAAAAAGAAACAAAAACCCCGAACGAGGCGGTTTTTTTTTCTTCTTGTATTTGTGATTTAATTTAGAATCATTAAATAAAAGTTCTTAAGAATTCTGCTATTCTCTATCTTGACCGATTCTAATAAGTGTAGGTTCGATTCCCGTCAGGGAAAAAAAAATCTAGCGGTACCTTTGTTACCTAACCTAACCTAGCATTTAATATACTTTGGTGCTTGAAAATATTCAGGTTTAAGTTGTATTTTCTGACATGTCCAAGGGCGTTTTGCATTCCTTTAGTTTACTCTTAAAAAGATAGCGATTATTTGCTAGGATACAGCTCAATCTCCCATTGAATATCAATAATCACACTCCATGCAACAAGGCAATCAAAGCGTTGGCCTAAAGTAGTCTAGAGTTTGGTTCGTGTTTTTCTGCTTGAAGTCTTCCCGCTGATTGAGGTTAGCACTTCAGTGTATAGTTTTAATTAAATAAATTAGTAATCAGTACTAGGATTATAAGACTTTAAGTATTCCCAGTAGATTGGAATCACTCAAGTTCTAAAAACTCGAAATGGACCTTTTAGGTTCCTTTCCTATCCTATCATCTAAGATATACACAGAAAAAAAAAGCATGTCACCAGAGTTTATTTGACGAGCAAAGTCCTATGTGTCTCTTTCAAACGTGATTTATCCCAGTCAAGCGGGAGATAAGTTTGAAATTAACCTTATAAGGCATCCCCGTTTTTTTTTCGTGTTTTTTTTTTTTTTTGCAAGCACATTCAAGTCTCCTTAGTTTCTACAGTTTTGGAAAATTCACCCTCTTGGCTGATGACAAACAATTTTGCTCATCGCACACACCCCCTCCTCATGTACCCCTCATATCCCTTTTCCATTTCGATTAAGGACACGTCGTTCCTTCTACTCTTTCGCTCTTCTTGAGCCTTGCCTGTTTGGACAGTTGGGTTCGCGGAACGCGATTTGTCTATTGGCCAGCGGAGAGGGTAAAAGGATAGCCACACGTTCAGTTTTAGATATAGTTATATATGTATGGATGTATGTGCAAGAAGCATACATATGTGTACATACATTGTATACGAACATTCATGGTCTATAAGGATATATCCTTTAGAAAGGACATACATCTATATATTTCTTTCGTCATCTGTAAGCGATCTATCCGTAGGACCGTAGCACTTGCTGTCCATAATAGCAAAATATATGTATGTACATATATAAATGTATATAGCAACGGTCTCTAATGTATACCATATATGTAGGTACAGGGATAAGGGTCCGCTATTTTCTGATGTTCGTATGCTAAAGTTTGAAATCGGTGGCTATAAGCATCACACAAGGATGTACTTCTTCTGGTGTGAGGTGTTAGGAAAATGCGGCGTGAACGCGAAAACTGTATGGGGTAAATGGAATGAATTGGGATGGTTGCGAGGTGGGAAGATAGTGGAGTGAGTCGGTTATCCTTCGTTGAAAATAGAACCGCCGGGAGACGGCGACGACGATGACGACGTTGGGCTTTAGGATTTTGTGTATGCCAGGCCAGCCGCATTCTATGCTCGTACAGTATGAACGTCAAGAACTCGTAAGGTTTGTCCATACCACACGTCCACTTATCCCATATAAGTATGTAGGGATGTAGCTGCCATCAGAATACCCCATATAAGAAAATTTCCTTGCATATACGTAACATATAGTTATAGTATTGACTACAGATATATATATATATGTATATACATACATACATATATCAGAGCAGCCTTATTTTTCACGGAACGAATATCGCTATAGGGGTTTTGATCGCGCGCTGAGTTTAGAAATAAGCACAAATGCCTGGCATATATAGGTTTGAGCATAAATGTACGTGTATACGCCAAGTTGAAGGCATTTTGCTATACTATAGAGAGGGTAGCAAAGCCTGACAGGATGGTGGAGCGAGAAATTTCGCTGTGCGAATATTCTCTAGAAGAAAATGTGTAGGAACAGATTTTTTTTCCTCCCCCAAAAGATAGTCAGTCGGAGTCGATGCACATGTTTTCTATTGTCCGGTGGATGTGTGTGTATGTGTGTATGTGAATTTTCGAATGGCGAGCTATATCATTCCGGAGGATGGGGTTGAATGGCCATGTGAGACATAAAATCCGCTTGCTTGCTTGCTTGTTCGCCTGCCTGCGAGCCTGATTTTCTCTCAAAAGATCTAAGTCAGAAATGAACTCCTTTTTCCTCCGTATTCCCTTCAGGGAATTATGTACATATGTATATATGTACGTATCGATACTGACTTGATGTATACATGCACCTATATTTAGAAAAAAAAATTAAATAAAAGAGCACAACGGACGCGAATATGCGAAAAAATTCCATACTTTGTATATCCTGCGACGGGTGGCGAGGGTAAGAAGAAAAGAGGACTAAAAAAAATGATTTTTTTTCCATTTATCTAGAGCTTGAGAACTGCTTTCTGACGTGAATGAGTTTGACTATATATGCAAGGAAGGTTGTACACCCGTTGTACTTACAGAAACTGCATGTAGTTGCAGTATGTACCCTCGGGGGCTTTCAATATTTCGATGGTGGTTTCCACCGATGCTGCTGCTGCTACTGCTGCTGTTGTTGCTCCTGCTCTAGCCCTCATTCATTTTGATTTGTGTCCCTAAAAAATATTCGTGAATTTTGCCAAGACTATAAGAGAAAGGGTAGGTGCCTACCTACTTACTTCTCTTATTTTGAATATTATAAAGAAAGCACCTTGCGTGCTTTTAAGTTTATTATGTTTTCAGCAGTATTCTTTTTCTGTTATTTTTATTGGTGATAAATTTCAAAATGTCTGATATTGTTCGGTTCCGAGTCGCTTTCTTTTATTTTGAAACTGATATTTTAGGAAAAGAGAAATTTATCGAATAATTCATGAAAAATTTACATATCATGTAGGAGCTATTTATCTGAACTTGAAGAGAGAGCTCTTCAATGTCGGGGTTGAAGTTTTCAATCAATCTATCAACGAATTGCTTTATTAATTGTACTTGTACAGGTGTGTGCATCAAGAGGGAGACTCACGGCTTGAGCCTAATTAGTATAATTCAACCAAAATGTGTGAAACTACACGGAAAGAAGTTTTTTTCTAAAACTCCAGTGAATTGAACTAAAATATCAAGAAAATAAGGAACGACTCTCGTCCACGTAAATTTGGGATCAATTCAATTCAATATGCATAAATGGGAATGCCAATTTTGGGCTCGACACCTTCAGATATGAAGGATGTGCTAAACGATGCATTATGATAGAGTATCTAAACATATTTTATTAACAATTTTTTGTTTTATTATTAAGCGGGCGGACATTTTTGGCGGGGGGTGTCAATGTTTGATCTAGTACATTTTGGAAAATCTAGCACAGAATCGAGTTCTTTAGGTCCTTAGAAGACGTTTGAGTACCCACACTTCGATATTTGGAGGCTTAAATAGCTATTTATAGCAATTCTTATATTCGCTTTTTTAGTGCTTCCCTATTTTTTATTCGAACTGAAGTATTAGAGTTTCCCACCTTAGGATCGGCTCTAACTCGGTAGGTTGATGCCCGATCCGAAAACGGGTTTAACTGCTCGCCTCAGCTCATTACCAGCTACAATTCGTAGAATAAAATTTTTCTCTGAATACTTTTAGGGTGGGGTAGGAACCTTCGGCGGGGGATGGTTCCAATACCGCATGGTGCATAACAAATTAAAGGTCTCGCCGAGTACTATCAGGTGGTTTACTTTTTTCGCTATTCAGAAAACTTTCTCGGATTGCTTTTGGTACTGGAAAACCCATATTCCATGCACTTGGGTCACATACACCCCAGCTACTACATTTCGCATATATTTTTGCAGTTCTTTCTTCAATGGTCATTAGTTCTCTGTTGTGAACATTTTTTTTTGATAGGAAGTCATTTTCCATGCCTTACCCGCCCAATCACGAGTAGTTAGAAAGTCCACTTTTTCACCCAAGAAAGTCGGTCAAGCTACATCCGATCGCTTAATTCAAATGTTTATAAAATATGTTTAGAGCATCATAATACATCGTTTAAGATATCTCTCATGTCTAGAGATGTCGGGCCTAAAGTTGTATGAAAAGTGGAAATTCCCTTTTAAGAAAATCAAATTCACGTTTTTGCTATTGAGGAATTTTGGAATACATAAAAGAAAAATATTTTTTTATTTCAAACGCAATTTTCGTATTTTATCAAGAAAAAAGAGTTTTCGTAAAGAATGAAGTTGTCACTTTTTTCTTACATCAATATTTCTAATATTAAGTTGAGTTCAGTTGAGTGACGTAGCGAAACATTTTCAGGGGTAATACAGTTTTCTAAAGCCAGTAAGTAATCAGAGTTTCCGCTATATTAATAAGCTGTTTGGAAATTAATAAATTTATTTTATAATTAAACGCTGGTATCTTAAATTGTTTATTATTTCGGGAGGAAGGATTGCTGTCCCATAATATTCTTACATTGTAATATTTAGACATTCACTCTCATTGTAAAATATGATATCCCGCAAAGGACAGCTCGATTTTATTAAAAATTAGCTGCATTTTATACGACTGGCTAATGCGCATACTTCCACGAGTTAAATGAAATTTTTGCAAGATTCAATACGAAATACCATTTCACAAATTGAGTGAGATTTTTTAGAATTAAGTAAATCGTGTTTGACAAGGGCTGCCAAACTAGTATCTACAGCCAGTAACTATTTCTAGATGTAAGAAATATTTTCTTGAATTATGAATATTAAAACTAAATCAAGTTTATATCAGTCCAGAAAATGTTTTTGCATGAATGTTCATGCAAAAACTCTTCAGATGATTTCTAAGTTCTCATGTGAAGATAATCTGATGTTCTTGAGTAGACATTTAAGAAGAAAATAATCAAGAATATAACACATCTGTTCCTGTCCCCGCTTGGGTGTAGGCTATATCTGCCGATAAATCTCGCTGTGCGCTATTAGGCCATGGGGCGATATTAGGACTTCGCTTATATTTCTGTTTCTTTTTTATTACTTTTATTTTTGAGAGCCCCAAAAAGATATTTGTAATTTACCTAGGGGTCCCAACTACACATTCTTAATCCGTCACAGTAATGCAAAAAAAAGAATCACTTTGTAACTCTGATTCTCTCCCCTCTACACTTTCGACATTTTGCTATAGTGTAGGACAGCGTTCGACAGCGCGTAGCTTTCATGTAGTATGATAGTTCCAAAAGTTTTGATATGTAAATATACAAAAAAAAATGGTTACAAGCGTTACAAGGGTTACACGTCTGCGCATGTGCAGTTTTTCAGTAAGTTATGAAATTTACACAATACATAACTTAATATTCTTAAATTAATTCTTATTTTAAGCTTTTATTGACCCATCCAGAAGAACCCTAAAAGCTGAAAAAGAAGAAAAGAAAAGAATCAAATCAATCAAAGCAAATAAAATTTAAACTTATCTGAAAGTAAATCCTAAAGTGTATGAAGATGTGCTTTCATTTTATGGTCCCAATTAGCCTTACTAGGCTACTAATATTTTCAGTGCATGTTTCCTTTCCATTTGCTCAATACCTAAGATTACATATTTTCATACAGGTAATAAGAAATCCAATAAATAAAATTTTCAGTTCAACAAAATATAACCTAATATACAATTCAATCCACTTATATAACATCACACTTGATACATATATGAATCTTATTAAACAAATAAATATTTAACATATATTACTTTCCATACAAATTAAGGGGAGGTTACCGGTGAGAGGCATGAAAATTGTATGAATTTTGGAAATGGATTTTAACGTATTTTAGTCTTCTTCTTCTCATCAATGGAATGTGGATTCCAATTTTTATTATAAAAACAAAAATCCGTAATGGTGGCTCCAGCTCCCATCAAACAAAACCATGCACGGCGAAACAAATAGGTTTGAAAATGATTAAACTAGATAAAATTTGGGGGGTCTTACCGGTTTTTGTTTTCAAAAAATCTCTGAATAATAAAATGCCAGTCGTTTTAAAAAAAAAATCACTTTTTGGCCCGAAAAAACTATTTCTAAATCAATTTTTAGCAAAACTGGCTTCCTGATGGCCCACAAATTGAATTTGAGTACAATTGTGCTGAAATTCATGTGAATCGGTTCATCCGTTAAAGCTGTAGAGCGCCCAGCGAGCTGAAAAATGTTATTCCCAGAAAACTCATATAAAGTTTAACGTTAGAAAAATCTTTGACAGCTTACTTCAGCTATTCCAGAACCATACCCTTCTTCTTCCACCAACTGATTGTACTGAATCTGTAGGTTAACGATTTCCCGAAATTTATGATGGTACTTTAGTTAGCGAGTAAAGGTCTTCCCAACAAGCCCCTCCGAGTGCTTCAGCTACTTATTTTCCAGCCGGCAGATGGTTCTGCTCTCAATTCTAAAATACTTTAGCTATGAAAATATCCTTTTATCGACGTGTTCTAAACTATTTAAGAATGAAAATTATGTAAACAAAAAAAATCGAATTTTTCGTCATCATGAACGGTAACCTTCCCTTAAGTAAACAATTTACTCACCACAAATCACAAAAACAGAAATATTTTTTCAAATTTTATACCTAATTCAATCACAAACTTCAAAACAAGCAAACATTTAAACGCGTTTGACAGCTCGAACTTTAATTATTTTTCGGGTGAAATACATTCTCCTAAAAAACTTTTTCTCGCGCAACTCTAAAATTGAATCGGTTTAACGCGGAATTAAAAGAATAACATGAAAATTAATAAAAACTAATATTTTAATTTGTACAATAAATAAAAAAGAGACAGACACACAATACAAACAATTTTACGAAAATACACGAAGTGCAAGATTCATGCGCAGTCAATTAGTACCGCAACAAAGATATTCTATGCTATCGACATTATTTTTTTTTCACTACACCATTAAAATGCAATATTTAAATAAATTTGTTGTAAAAAACGAAATTATATCAGTTGATAAAAATGAAAGTCGAAGCAATTGAGAAAACTCATTCAATTTATTTGTAACATTTTTTGAGTTTTATTAATAATTATTTTTTCTAATGTCTAAACCCGCAAAATTGGCATCAGTAAAAAAATGTCAAAAATATGTTTAGAAAAGACAGAAACAAACTACACTCACTCAATCTTTTAGTTTTGGTCAGCGCAGCAGAAACTTTGGAACTTTGAAAAAAAATACTTCCAAGTGGCTAGGAACGACATACTATAAAAAATAGAATTGAAATCGATCAACAACGGTTTAAACGATGCTCGAATATAATCTTTGTAACAGCACCTCAACTTTTAAATATCGCTGACGGTTGTACACTAATGGTGAATTCTTTTCAACAAAACCGAACAGGCACTGAACTGAACCAGAACCTGTCAGATCTACACCGAATTTAGCCTTGTCCCGAACGAAAATGCTCGTCCTTTATAATTTTAATAAAAAAATAAACCACTTCAATAAAATAATTTTATTTTCACAAAATGTCCACACATCCCCACTTTAATTACAAATACTTTCGATTTGACGTTTAGCTCCGAACCATAACCACGAATTTTCATGGAACAAGAAAGTTCAAACCCGGTGCAGAAACCGAACATAGACCCGCTGTGAAAAAAACACACGCTCGGAACCAGTTCGGTGTCGGTGTGGTGAAGAAATCACTTTAGGTGTAGAAACGAAACGAGTTATGGTTGAGTTCGGGTGAAAAGAATTCACCAGAAAAGAGTCTTAGTGGGAAAAGGGAAGACGTAGAAAGGCATATGCTGAGATCCTAGAACTAAGAACAAGAACTCAAAAAAAAAAGAAAGCCAAAAGATAAGGCAGCTTCGAATAGCAAGACCTACACCTACATACTAACAATAGCTTATACTTATTCTAAAATAAACTAATAATGCGCATAAATATCTCCGAAAAAAAATCAAGGTTTTAATTCATGCAATTATTACGACTTAACTACTCATCTTTGCGCCAAGATTATGATACAAGCAAATAAGGCTAGCAAAGTTTAAAATCAAGCTATTATAATAAGTAATAAAAAACAACTAATTTAAATTTAAATGCATCCCAAGTAGCAAAAATATGTGACAACAGAAATATGTGAACTTTCTGTCACATAATTGTTATATACAGTGTAGTCTCGATTTTTGCAAAATAGCGATTTTTGCAACCTTCGCATTCGGTTCACTATTATTCGATTTTTGCAACCAACAATTTTTTTATCTCGATTTTTACAACTATTTGCAAATTTTTGTTAAATTTTAAAAAGAACCCTTATGAATGCAAATTGTACAGTACATATTCATGCACAGAGCTTCCACCCGCGAATTTCGTCCATGTAACTATCTAGTTCCAATAAGTCAATTGGAGCTGTTGTTCAAATTAGGCTGATGTAATATTTTCCGTAATTTCAGTAGTTTGAGTATAATGAAATTCAATTTCAGTATGGAATGACTGACAAAGTTTTATTGAATCTTAAGACTGAATTTTAGATTGTCCATTGGCGCAGAGGTAGAAGACCTACTTAGGGTTATTAGTCGAAAAATTTAATATTTTGTTGTTAGTAAAAATGAACCTTAATTTTAAGAGATTACCAGACGCATATAATCTTGACATTTTACGTTTCAGAAACTTTCCTCTTTTTCTATACCCGGAATGAATTTTTCCGTCTAGAACATTTTCACAAAACCTTCTGAATTCTGACAATGCAGCAAAATCTTAAAAATCGGAAAATGTGATTGCATTCATAAGTCACAAGCTGTACCGAAAATAGAAAACTGAAAAATCGTAAACGCTCTCTGTTTTTTTTCAGCAAAACTAAATTCCCGAAAACTGTGACATGGCCCAATTATTGCGTGTGTTTCGGTTTTCTTAAATTAATCCGAATTTTTAAATACTGTAAACTGAAATTACAGAAACACGACATCACCTATACTCTAGGCAGACGAACGAATCAATTATCATTCATTCGTAATTAAATTTTTTAAAAATCTAGTTATCCAAGATTTTGTGATTTTTCAAAAATCACTTTGAATTTGATTTATTAAAAATGTGCTGTCAATTACATATAAAAATTGACAGAACTTTCATTTAGATTCATAAAATCTTGGGTAACTAGATTTTTGAAACATTTAATTACGAATGAATGATAATTGATTTTGTTTGGCTGCGTAGTGTATAACACACATCTAGCAATCGCAGTTGCATTCGCTATTACGTCGATGTACGTTAGATTTTAGTAAAAGTTGATGAGAGTGCACGCATTTTCTATAATTATTTCAGTGTTATCAAAGTTAGTTTTAAAACTTTAAATTGCTTTCGGTTTTGGTTAGTTGTCAAAAATTTCTTTCATTATTTTTGACTGATAAGATTGAAAACTGATTGAGCAATGCCGAAAATCACGAATAAATTACGACTTGTTCGTCAAAAGAGGCTCACTATACAAGAAAAAAGTAAAATTTTTAAGAAGTTATCTGCTGGCGCATCTATTAAGAAAATTTCCCAAGAGTATTATATCAACAAATCAACTTTATGCAGGATCAAAAAAAAATGGAAGGAAATTTGAAAAGTTTTGTTGGTCAATCCGAATCAGGATCTATAAATAGAAAAAAATATTAATCTTTCTGGATTTCCTCGGAAAAGGCTCTGCATAAATGATTTGTGAAGTAAAGAGCCGTTCACAATCCAATTGCGAGTAATATTTTGTGTGAAAAGGCAAAATATCTCGCATAACAAAATTAAATAAAAACCAGCAGAATTCCCTGCAAGCACTGGTTCGCTCTCAAATTTCAAAAAGCGGTATGGAGTTCGATTTTTAAAGAAATGCGGCAAGAAAGTTTCAAATGCGTCTGAACTTGTTCAACCATTTTTATTGGAGTTTGAGAAAAGGAGGGATGAAAAAAATTTCAGTCCTGATCAAATTTACAATGCGGACGAATCCGGCCTTTTTTGGAAACTTCTCCTCGAAAAAACATTGGTACATTTTCGTGAAACTTCTGCACTGGGAAGAAAAACTTCATAACAGAGAATATCATTTTTGGCATGTACAAATGCTAGCGGTGAGCACAAATTGAAACCTTTTGTGATTGGGAAGATAAAAAAACCAACAGCCTTGAAGTATATGACTGATTTACTTGTTACGTACAACGGTAATAAAAATGCTTGAATGATCTTAGTTCTTTTTGACGAATGGTTAAAGAATAATTCCGCAAAAGCGGTGAGTACGAATTTAATAAATTTCACTGACGATTGCCTAGAATATTTCTTTTCTAGGTTTTGTCATACTTCTAATCTAAAACTTTGCAACAAAAAGTTTTGCTTTTACTTGACAATGCTCCTTTTCACCCAAAAAACTCAAAAATCGATGAAAATGGACTATCTATAACAATAATGTGTTTTCCTCCGAATTGCGCAGCGCTCTTGCAACCTATGGATCAGAACGTTATAAGGTTGACAAAACTTTCTTATAAAAAGTGCTTATTGAGTCATTTGATTGGTTCCAGTAATTATGAGTATTTCCTGAAAAATTTGAATTTAAAACATGCAATTTGTTTCCTCGCTAGTGCATCGAAAGATTTGAATCCCATCGTAGTGGCCAAATGTTGGAAAATGTTTTTGAGAATATCATCTGATAACTGGGACGAGGAAGACAACATACCCCTAATTGAAATCCGCAATCAAATTCTTTCGGAAAGATCTGATATGACAACAATGTTAAACCAAATGTTTCGAAATGAGAGCCTTGGCAGAAATGATATCACCGAATGGATTTCAGAGAACTTCCAAAACGAACTTCCTCAAAATGCTTTCGCTGAAAGTAGTGACAGCGATGACACAAATGAAGAACTTTTTGAAATTACACATCATATACCAAAAATAAAACTGGAAGATGCAATTAAGTGCTTCACAACATGTTTGGAATGGGCGGAACAGGATCTGATGCACCTAAAACAAATGCGTGAAAGAGCTGTGTCAAAGAGACTGAATGCGAGGATTCAGCCAAAAATATCTGAATACTTTTTTAAAAAATAAAATTTATTTCCATTTTCTTCTTTGGGTGAAGCTTGTTAATTTTCCAACTTGTTTTCTCAATTTTTCATCTTTAAAAAATTAAAAAAAAATTTAAAAGTAATATGAAAAGTTGTTTTTATGTGCATAAGATACATCTTTAGTAAAAAATAGCATATTACCCTCATGTTCGATTCTTGCGGCCTTTTCGATTTTTGCAACTTACCATGTTTTTATTAGTTGCAAAAATCGAGACTGCACTGTATGTATAATGTGATTAGCAATATTGCTTCAACTAAATGTCACAAATTTAAGACATTCCTCTGACAGCCTTTTAGGGTCATTATTTGGTGTAAACAGTATCACAAAAATTGGTGGTCACATGTCGACATAAAAATGTTGCTATAGGGTTATCGCCATTTTGGATACTTTGGATAGTGAACGCGAAAGTTTTTGTTAGTTGTTTTCGTTGTGTTTTTGTGTTTGTGTTTAATAAAAGGTAAAATTAAATTGATAAAAAAACTTAAGCAAGCAATATAAATATAAAATAAATAAAGCAAAAACTGTTGAACAAACAAATCAATTATGGGCCAGAGAAGAAATACCATCAGCGTCTAGGGATTTTTTATGTTTAGAGAACTTTAATAAAAAATTTTAAAACATAATTTTATATAAACATTTTTTAATAAATATATAGCTTTTGAGCTGAAATAATACTTCAATTCGTATCCCAGAAACAAAATAAAAGCTGACATAAATGCCACCAAATTCACATAAATTAACGACATAAATAACACATTTCTTGGTTAACAATGTCAAAAAATTGTGATCAGTTTTTGTAAAGATTTTGTCTCTTAATTTTGTCAAAAAATATTGAAACAAATTATGACAAAAGTATCCACAAAGTATGACAAATTGGTTTTGATGAATGTGACATTTGTTAGAGGAAATGTGTAAACCCTGAACATATTTCCTGGACATTTTTGTCGCATACTTTGTCGTACAAATTTCACAAATGGCTACTTGAGATACTACTTTAAATACTACACAAAACAAAGAATTATATCATGAGTAGTGAGGCAGCTAGCTACCTACTTACTTGATTCAAAAGAATATTCTGGCGGACTGAGAATTGATCTGAAACCTTTTGAACCAAAAATATAAATAATTCTTGTGTGTAGGTAGTTGTACTGCCTGCTATCACTCTTAATCCAACCCAACCATTGCTACTCCCTTAATGGAATTCGGGTTGCGAAAAAGCCATTACACTAACAATATAATTTCAGTCTTGTTCTAGAAAAGATAACTTACGGGGGACTTATTAGTTAATTATGTTGTCTCAGTTCCATGCAAAAAAAAAAAATTTAAAGTTACGTGCAAGCTCTCAGTGGAAGTTAGAATGCCTTTTTATATTTTTGTTTGGATTAACGAATTATGAAAAAAAAACAATGATAAGGTAGGTGCTTACCGGTGCATCCTGTACGCTTCGTGTGATGCTGTTGGGAGTACATGTTCCAAAGATAACTGCAAAGCAAATTAAATCCGGCCATCTTATAGCTCAGAAGCATCCACCCTAATACCGTCGACAGACGACCAAAAATAATTTCCAATTATGTAATTGAAAATTATTTTTAATTTCCAATTAAATATATGGTGACAGACGAATTTGACATTTAAGTCAAATTTTGTTTGCAACAGCCAGTATCAGTAGACAGCAGCCAATTGAAATGTTTTACCAGGAGCTATTATATCTAACAATTCTTTTAAATAGACGTAAGAAGCTAAAAGGAAATATTTATAATAGTACACGAAGGCTTAGAGCAAATAGAAGACGCATGTTAATACTTGCAGCAATGTGGAGACGATATTCTGTTAGAAAAAGGAGAAAAATTTGGACTGTAGTAAGTATAATCGTAGTTGTTACCTAATATTAATTTTATTATGCTTTTATGTAACTTTTAAGGCCCGAAATAAAAAATTCTGGGAAGAAGATGTTCCGCTTCAGGACAATAACAAATTTAAAGAGAACTTTCGTATGAGCAGAGGCCTATTTAAAGAGCTAAGTGAACGCTTGCAATCCTAGCGACGGGATGACACTGTTATGAGAGATGCAATTCCACTAAAAAAGCGCGTTGCGATAGCACTTTATGCACTGGGGTCATCTGCGGAATATCGAACAGTTTCCAATGTTTTCGGAGTTGGGAGGTCTACTGTTGGTGAAATAGTTCGGGAAGTTTGCGAGGAAATTTGCAAAAAAATGGAGAAAGAGTTTATCGTTGGATATCCTCCTACCCAACAAAAAATTGAGGAAAATGTTGCTGGATTTGCCGCACTAGGCTTTCCGCAGTGCTATGGTGCCATAGGTAGACTAAAATTTCCAATAATAGTTATTCAATATTAATAAATAAATTGTATTGTAGATGGGTGTCATATAGAAGTAAACGTTCCGAAAGAAGATGCCACCGATTATTACAATTATAAGGGTTGGCACTCTGTGGTTCTACTTGCGATTGCAGATTACAGGTACCAATAAATATTATTTAATATTAATAATCTTTTAATATATATGTTTTAAGATGTCGCTTCACTTATATAAATGTGGGATCACCAGGTCGCAACAATGACTCATACATCTTCGAAAGTTCACTCCTGAAAAATACACACATCACAAACCCTCTTTTTCAAAATAATTCAAGGTCAATATCGGGCGAAAATGTACCTGTGCTGTTAATTGCAGATTCTGCATTTAGACTTTCTCCTTTCCTGATGAAACCCTATCCGACATCATCAAATAGAGCTGAACGTGACTTCAATTACCATTTATCAAAATGTAGGAGGGTAATTGAAAATGCATTTGGCCATTTAAAGGCCAGATTCAGAAAAATCGGCAGGGGTTTAGAAGTTAACATTAATAATGCCGCTCTAATTATTAGAGCTTGCTGCATTTTACACAACTTTTGCGCAAAGTACAATGATGCAGTTTGGAGCTCTTGGACCGAAGAAGCTATTTTAAATCAGAAAGTT
Organism: Dioctria linearis; assembly: GCA_963930735.1. Classification (NCBI taxonomy): domain Eukaryota; kingdom Metazoa; phylum Arthropoda; class Insecta; order Diptera; family Asilidae; genus Dioctria; species Dioctria linearis. The sequence goes on from OZ005741.1 coordinate 257,347,298, forward strand.
CAACCCACATTTAATACTAGTGTCGGAGAAACTAATACGATAGCTAAAAAAATACGAGACGCCATTGCTCAGGATGTTTGTAAGTAAAGCTTTGCAAAACAGTTTAATTTTTGAGGGATTTATTCATATTTTTCTTCTTAAAAAAATTAAACAGATTCTTTACAAAATTCAATTAAAAAAATACATAGCAGCCATTTTATCAAAATAAAATCAGTCTTCTTAAAAAAAAACAAAACAAATTCTTTACAAGACTCAAATAAAAGAAAAACATTAATTCTTCGTTGAATGTAGAAAACATGTTATCATAACATAACATACACTTTAATTACATGTATGGCTTGTTTTCAGAATGTCTTCTAATAGTTCAGCTATTTTCTCGTCGTTCTTTATAGCCCTTTCCATTAATTTATTATTATTATCGTTTTCCTTTTCAGCAATTTCATTGCATTTTTTCATTTCTCCTAGTATTAACTCGTCCATATTTCTTTTTCTTTTTTTAGCTCTTACTGGTGACGCAGCATTGGATAATGATCCTAGTGTTGCACGAGATGATGCTTGCGCTGAGGAAGATGTAGAGCAATTAATAGCGGGTTCATCAGAAACTTGATGCATAATATCGGAACATAACGTTTCAGGCAGGATATCCATTGTATCTAAGAAATAAATTTTTATGAAAATAAGAACTACTTGTACGTTATGTTTTTTTTACCTTCAGTGAAGCTCTCGTGAACAAGGCTCTGGTCATTATATTTCAGTCCTCCGAGGATTCTGTGTACTTCTTCATAAAATTTCCAAGATGAGAGCGAACCCCCAGATGGTCCTATACTTTTTCTTTCACTTCTAAAATTCAAATAATACTTTAAATCAAATTTTATTTATATCTTCTATAAGTACCTATATCTCTGCGTTAAATTTGAAATTTTTATATGAACTTCAGCTGCACTTGCAATTATGCTCTGTTCCAGCAGAGCGCATGATATGTCTTGATAAACATGGGAATTTCTCTTTGTTTTTCTCAAGTCTGCTAACTTCTCTGCCCATAAAGCAATAAGCTTATTAACTGCAACATCAATCCACAACACTCTTCGCTTATTTTTTTTTTATTTTTTCCATAATTTAAACAAAATTTTCCTCCAAAATTAACACGTTCTTAAATTTCATAGACCAGCTGCGTCTGACAGCTGTCACTGTTAGTTTACAGAACCACTACTACGTGTTTTTGGTGGCGCTTTTGCGATAATCCTCAAAAATCAAACTCAATTATGTCATTGCCAAGATATGGCGATTATGTATTACTTTGTGGAATAATTAAAACCTCAGGGGTGACACACGACAGAGATTATCTTGTTGATGTAGATAATTTAGAATTATAGCTATCGTCTGTCGAGGGTATTAGGTTCGGAATTGCTACAATTCTCGTTCCTTCAGATATAAGACAAATTTGTACACAACTTCTATTATAATGCCGAATTCTAAGAAGGTAAAAAAAACATACAATCTGATTTCACTGTAGTTCACTATAAAAAAAACTGTTCCTACAGATTTTGAAAACCCTAATAAAAAAACTAGTTTTTTTTTATATAAAAAAAATGCAGGTTGCTGTCACTCTGATTCGGTGATAATGCTGGCGCAGGCTTATTTGTATAGAGTTGCGGGTGGTTATCTTGCTACCCTATCCACTCCTTTGTGGCTGTGTTTTCCTATCCTTCCTGAATTGCAGCCTCATAGCTTGTAGGTTTTGATTGATAAGGACCACAGAATTCGCAATCCTGCATCCGCCGTTCATTTTCTAAAGGGAGGATTAGATCCAGTATTAATTATGGATTGTCTGATGCATTTGTTATTATTATTTTTCTTTTTAAACCCGCCACTCTCACCTTTGTTTTATGATATGATCACAACAATTATGTACTTGCCATTTCGGCTAAAAGAAAGCGCGCTCGGACAATGGACGGAAACTAAATTTATATTTCTGTTTCTGCCGGCGATTGATCTTACTGTGATCTAGCAAAATGATCATAACTGATAACACGCTACAACTGGCTTAACTTAAGCCATATGATTGATTCTGGCAATAGATCGCCTTGTCTGGATTGGTGGATTCAATGGCTAAGTATTTTTGCGGGATTCTCAGCAGATCGAAAACCGTTCTCATTCTGCCATGCCAGTGGTGGCCGCCTGCGAATATAAATTTTACGTTTTTTTTTTTTGTACACTTAGTACCTAATAGCATTGAAGAGAAAATTAACTGAAAGAATTTGCAAGTATAGGGCGATGTTTTTTTTTTGTCAACGTTAAATCCCACAAGATGATAGATTATTTGGAAATTTTCTAGGGATATGAAAACGAGTTGGGAACGTGATTGTTACATCCATTCGTCAAGAAAATTAAGTTTAAGCAGTGAATTTAATAAGTGAAATGTTAGAATTAAAATAAATTTAATAGGAACGTATACAATAATAAAGTAATAAAAGTTTGTTCTTATAACTATAATTAAAGACTTATTAATTTATAGAATTTTTTTAAATGAGTATAATCAAAAGAATTTTAAATTGTAAGATATTTTGTTTCATAAATTAAAATCAGGAATTTGTAGATGATTTTATAGAGTTCATCTGAAGTGGAAATAAATCAATTATTGTAGACGGAAATTCACATAAAATTCACATGTTAGTTAATGTCCCAAAGAACAACTTTTTCTTTTCAGATAAGATAAAAGAATCTAATTTTATAAATTTATAATTTTTTCAGATATGACTAATCGTCCAGTCAATAGCGACTTAAAAAAGTTTTCACGGTAAATTTCGTAAAAATGGTAACATTAATAATGTTATCATTGTTATTTAAAATTGTAAATGTGCATTAAAAAATGTTGTAAAAATGAGAATATATTATTTTTACTGCCACTGTAACATGTCCCAAATCAAACACACGCATGGACGTGGTCGGTGCTTGTAGTTAGCAGTTCGGTTGCACGTAGTTGCCACTGACATGTATAACATGAAGTGCTGACAATACTGAAATTGCTTACATTACATTGGATCACTTTTCTATAGTTTTCTTGTTTTAGCTTAACAACTTTATTTCGCTGAACTTCAAATAATAAGTTCTATACAAAATCCACCACAGTAGAATAGAAATAGATGGCAATACAATACTTGTTGTCCTTTCTCTGTCCCCGATACCTACTTTTAGAGATAGGCAGACAAATATTTCTTAATTTTATTTCCTTAGATATCAAGTTTAAGGAATATTTTATGTTATATGAGATAAACTTCCAATAAAAGTAAAATAACGCCAGTCTGATTTCAATGCTGATAAAAAAAATTCTAACAGGCTACTTTTACTGTCTGTCAAGCAGGCTGAAGAAGATGCTGATTTCTTGATGCTGTTTTTATCGATGGCGAAGCAGTCGATCTTTTGGTTCTGCTGATAGCATTAGGATCATCCAAAACTGTAAAAAAAAAGTATATTTCGGGAATAGTTTAAAAGTGAAAGAAGTATACGAAAACATTCTGTTTGTGCATTCCCTCTTTAACCAAGGAAAAATAACATTTTTTTCGCCTCTCGAAAAAATCAAAGGACGCCATGCTGTCATTGGCATATTCAAAGATCATAATGTCAAACCAGAAGACCATCACAGACGCTGGAGCACGCTCTCTCATTGCTTTGTATGGTGGCAGCATAGAGGAAACCTTGGAAGAAGTCCAATACCAATGTTTCGCAAAATCGTCAACAAAATGCAACTTCAGCCAAACTTTTTTACTACCAACGCACTACGCTGTACGATATCATGCGTTTAGGACCTACCACTAAGTCTAACAATGGTGTGGAATCATAAAAATCGATCAAGATGGGGCTGTAAACTTGGTATCAATGGGCTCACTTCAATACCAATGTCAGAAAAACCTGCGCTGATTCCTACGTCACTTACCTATATTCACATCGAAGGCGCAGATGTTATGCCTTCCTTGCATACCCCTGCCCCCCATCTGACTCTGTGGGCAAGATTTGTCAGAGCTTATTAAATGTTATTTCCTGCGATTGCAGAAAGAGATGCGGTTGAGGATGTAGCTGTAGGAAAGGTGGGTGCTGATTCTGCAATAGTGAATCATGCAAGAATGCACCAGAGATCATCATCAAGAGCAATGATGATAATGAGGTAATGACATGGATGGAAGCCAAGATTCTCAGTGCGGAAAATGGATTAGAGGATAACTCACGGAGATTATGAACGTATCAACATCAACCGATCCGGACAATAAAGAAGATAGAAATAATAGAAAGATACTCGAAGACATAAATTACGGAATACGAGCAGTACTCAATTGCGAAAAAAAAAAACATCTGCGGATTAGGCCTACTACTGGGGATACCACAAATTAAAAAAACGTGCCGTTTACTCTAGCTCGTGGTGTTGGGAAATTGTGTTGATTTTGAATTTACAAAATTATTATGAAAATATAAAGAATAACTACAAATGATTTATTTGTTAAAAGGAGAAAACGAGGGGTTGGACGATTTGTTTCACTGTAACTTGTTACACATCAGACTTGCAGAAAAAAAAATGTCGAGAATTTAGGGTTCTTCAAATTTAGATTTTAATATTTTTGTCGTAGGATGAACCGTTGGAGAATTATTTTGAAAACCTAATTTTTGCACTTTTATTCCAAGATGGCGGAAAATGCTGATCGCCCCCAAGGTGGAAAACTCGGATTTTTCAGCGGGGCCCCGAACTAAATAACATATGTATATGAAAATCGTTTCTACACCATGTTTTGTAGGGCAAAAATCCCTATTGACTGGACTATGAGGTTAATTGGGGCAATGTGCAATTTATGTGTGATTTATGGCTTTTACGTTTTTTTTTATATTTAGCTTAACGTTTTCGGTGATATAGACGTATATAGTGGTACACTGGTGAGCTGTAGACGTATAGGGTACTGCGACCGCTATGGACATATACACGGCCGTATCGGATGCTCCGAACGCCAACACAATTTTTTGTACATGGAAAGATAAGCTCCAATATAAAAATACAAAAGCAAAACAAAAGTGCTCGAAGTCGTCTCAAGTGAATAATATTATTTTTTTGAAAAAAATACTATTATTTACAAAAAAAAAATTTCGTTCAGTATACTGCTATATTTTTTTTATAAAAAAATAAAGCATTAAGCTTCATTTGGCATTTGAATGAGAAAAATCGGTGTACCGTTCTTGAGATAAGATTTTTTGAAAATGACGCTTCATCATAAAATCTTGAAATTTCTAACCCCCCAAGTGGGGTGGTGGGGTTGGTAGGAGAAAACAAAAAAATATGGGTGAGATATTTTGGTATTCCTCACAAATTGTGAAAGTTTCATCCAAATCGGAGATGGTCGGGTCCAAAACAAACACTTTTTGATCGTTTTCGTGTGGAATGGCTCATATTATTCTGACTAGCTTCAGATTGCTTTTCATCTGATTTATCTTTTATTGTTTCTTAATCTTAGTTCATTATTATTATTATTTTTGTCCTCCTTCTTAGATATCACTTTGTAGTTTTTTAAAATTTAAATTAAAGGAATGGCATAACCAATAAAATAACAAGTAGAAAAGCTAGAATTGGTCTAACTAATACCAATTCTTATGATACCCTAGATGAATACTCGTATGTCATTTCGTATGGTCAGCAATATGTGAAAGTTTGACTCGTGAAGTGATTTTTCGCATATATTTCTATAACGGTTTGTCGGACAGAAAAAAAAAATGATTATAACCAATTTTATAGGATTTCATATTCTGAAGAACTTTTCGGTACATTAAAACAGTATAGGACTTATCGTTTTCACAGTATACGTAAACTTCCAAAATTTTTCTATGGCAACACCATTTTTAAAAGTTTATTTACTATTTTTATGAAAACAATGAGTACAAAATTTTAACTCTCTACGTAGACGCGTTCTCAGGTAGTATCCAAATATGTGGTGAAAATCGAAATTTTTGAATGGCAACCCTACGAAGGAGTTACCGGATTTGTCCCACTGTAAAACTTAATTTTACTTTTATTTTAAAAAAACCCATGTACAAAATCTCAGCTTTCTAAGTGTATACGTTCTCGAGTTATCGTGATGACAAACGGACGGACGGACATGCAAAAATCAATATAACTTTTAATTTTATGCGTGGGTGTCCAATCGGTTTTGCTCTACCATAATTATTTCTAGGTGTTACAAACGGAATTCCAGACTTAGTATACCCTATAGATTACACCTAGGGTATAAAAATGGAATAAATCCTGCAGTAACTAAGGTAAGTGAATACAATATGCCCACTCTAAAGGTTTTTTTCTTTTTTTTTTAACAAGATAATGTTAATTGTTGCGTTTTAAAATAATTTTACCTAATTAAAAAAAAAAACGGTGTTGGTTATAGGGGCACATATGAAAAAGTCTGAAATTATATTATATTATAAGTTACGTTATGTTTTTATCTAATGTTTTACTACAAATGTATAACTTTTTACCACAATCTCAACTGCAATACCGATGTATGGATCATAAAATATTGCAATTCAAGAGCACTTTCTTTTACTCTTAAAAAAACAATTTTTACTGACACTATACTCGCTTCACGTTATCTATTAACCCGCTATCCAGTTCAGATATTACAGTAGCATAATGACAAGCAATGCGTATGATATGCTCTATCATCTGTTGTGAAATATCCAAACTACGGCCAGCGGGCATATTGCCAACATGTGATTTTCAAGAAATGCATTAAGAAATTATACAAAATGAATAAAAACAAGAGAACAAGCCATAATTGGTCTAATAATAAGTACACTAAATGAAAATAAAAGTTAGAGTGAAAATCAAAAGCTTTATATGGCAACACCAAGAACGGATTATCCGATTTAATTCATTTTGAAATAAATTTTGCTATTTTTCTTAAAACACTGAGTACAAAATTTCACCAAGAGCTCTGTAAGTGACCGTAAATCTTTTACTTTTTAAAATACAGGGTATTTTGTGAAAGTCAAACATATTTTCTTAATCACTCTGTAACTCCGAAACGGTTAAGATGCCGTTCCCCACTTGCCATTTAATTTTTGTTTACTAGATGGCTATACTATCACCACCTGTCCTATGGGCAACAATAGATGACATACCCTGTTTAAGAGTTACTATACGTGTAAATTTTGTTTAGAAGAATATCCATGTTTGCGCCAGTGTAACGCGTTACACATCACACGTACAAAAACAATGTTTATACAAAAAATGTAGGGAATTTGATCTTCTTCAAATTTGTGTCAGCCATTTTTGTCGTAGGATCAACCATTGAGAAATTATTATGAAAAAAAAAACAAAAAAAAAACAATTTTTTGTACCTTTAATCCAAATTGACGGAACACGCAGATTTCCTCCAAGGGTGAAAGCTTGAATTTTTAATCGCGGTCCGGAACTAAATAACATGTATAAAAATCACAACTACCCCACCTTTTGTAGGCCAAAAACCCCTACTAAATGGACAATTATACTATATTTTAATAATAATGTGCAGTGTTTCAATTAACTCCCTATAACCATAATCTTTACACAGGGTTGTAAATGAGCGGACTCATTTATCATATCAACTCATCGCTCAACTCAGGATTTGAGTCCGCTCAATTATTGAGTCCGCTCAACAGTTGAGCGGTGGTTCATCGTTCGAAATTTGAGCGGACTCACTGGTTGAGCGGACTCAAACGTGAGCGGACTCAGCCTTGAGCGGACTCATTGCTTGAATGAACTTGAGCGGACTCAAATCATATTTTAAATAACATAAAGAAAATCTGATTTAATTAAAATTGAAACTGAAATTTCAATAAAATAAAAAAATCTTATAAAAAAGTCATTCATTATATTATATTTTATTAATTTAGCTTTTGCTAATTTTCTTAGCCAAGATTTCTTCTTCCTCCTTCCTTCCTTATTTAAAATATGATTTGAGTCCGCTCAACTCAAATGATGAGTCCGCTCAGGCAGTGAGTCCGCTCAAGTCCATTCAAGCAATGAGTCCGCTCAAGACTGAGTCCGCTCACGACTGAGTCCGCTCAACCAGTGAGTCCGCTCAAATTTCGAGCGTTGAACCACCGCTCAACTGTTGAGCGGACTCAGTGATTGAGCGGACTCACTGCTTGAGTTGAGAGATGAGTTGAGTCAAAATGTGAGTCCTTTACATCCCTGTCTATACCCCTGATACCCAATGTTGTTTTAAAACAATGTATTTTAACTATACGATAAAAAAAAAACTTGTTTTTCATATAATTGATCAAACTTGCTTAAAAAAGGGCGTACTGATTTTTAAATGCTTTTGTTTTCTCATGGGTATGATAGTGTTAAGACCAAGTCGATGTTTGACTAAGAGAAAACAGTATGGAAAAACCAAAAACATTGTATAATGATTATTTTAATGACTTTTACGCCAAAAATTTTTTTGGGTGTATACCTACCTACATAATATGCAAAATTAAACATAACAGCTGGTATAGATAATCTATCGATTATAACTTAAATTTTATGTTATTGATCCTCATAGCATGCAGCCTCATTCCGTTTCTTAATGGACTCTGCTATTTCCGTGAGTATGCTGTGAGTTTCTAGGAGATTTTTTTCCAGGCCTAACACAGTATATCGACATGGTACGACCAATGTCGTTATAATTCATTACAAACTTTGGACATTTTATTGAATTTTATATACATATCTGTAAATTGATGCATATATGCATCATTCTTAAAATCTACTCAAATTATTAGAAATAAGTCAAGAAATATTTTGTTTTTCTGTTTTTCATAATGCGACGATAAGTTTCTTGCCATATTTTATGTTTTTAATTGAAAAACAAAAAACAGTTATATAACAACATACTTTAAGTTTGCTCCCATCAAACATCTACAAATTAAAATCATCTTGAACTTTAGTTTAAACTTTGACATCCATCAGACGTGTGCAGGTGCAACTATCAACACTCATCTCAAAATGGTTCATTACTGCGTGCAGAAGTGCAGACGACGTCATGATATGTGTAAATAACACGGTACTCAGACTTTCAGCCCACTTGTTCAATAACAAAGAGTTCTAAGAGTTTTCAACTTGCACGCAGTATACCTTAGTACCATAGTCATACATCGTACACTCCATAGTTACAATGCAGAATTCTATGCAGAAAGTGCGTAGATATCTGCACATAGGTATTGTGCGTATACCTACATATGTATATAATTTTTAACCCCATTTTTTTCTTGCCTATAAAATGAATTAAATATGTGCCGCGCCAGGAAACATGGCCTATGTTGTGAAAGGTAAACATACATAAATTGACATGTAGAGGCATACACATAAGTGTATATGTATAACAAAAGTGCTGGAAAACAGTAAGACAAAACACCATCCGCACCACCCTCTGATTCGGCCCAATTAATCATTTTGATGAGTCCAAGTGCAATACTACTCAATTTGTGTCATTGGGTGCTCTCTTCGAGTCGTTCTTATTTCACATGCCAATTTAGCATCATCAGGACTCAGGAACAGCACAACCAGCAGCACCAGTGGGTAGCAGCAATAGGAGCAGCAGCAACAGCAGCATCGGCGGGCGGCGGGCATTAGGGCAAGATGGTGATGAGGACGACGACGATAACGGCGAAGAAGATGAATGAGAAGTGGAGGGAACGAAATGTAGTTACCTGCAACCACCCTACAATATTCACCTTCCCATCCAACTATCTATCATCAGACAACCTTCTGACATCTCTACTTTAGCATCATACTACTTGATACACCATATACGGTGGCGGCCCCCCTTTTGCATAGAGTAGACCCTAATTTCAAGCAGACCATCCACTAAGACGCCTTTTCCATACTCTGGTGGAAATCCTCTCGGTTCAGTTCGGCCAAGCTCCAAGCCGACCAACTCCATCCTTGCCTCCATCAAATCCGAAACCCACTTACCAACCCAACATCAAAGCGCCCTCCCCATCTCATCCTACAGATATTCGCTAGGAGAACCAAAAATACTATTCACTACACACAATGCAAGAAGAAGAAGATGAAGAGAAAACCGGATTCTGGCATCCTGTAGAAGAGGACGATACTCCAAAAAGAATGGGGAATGGGTATGGAATATAGGCAGTATGCTGCGGGTGAGTGGGTTGAAATCGGTTGATGTTTTGTTGTTGCAAGAAGGACTAGAGGCAAAGAAGCATCACAAGTAGAAGGAGATTTGGTGGTGGATACTCTATAGTATAGAGAAGTAGCCGTCCGTCGTCGTCGTCGTCGTCGTCCCCAACGGATACGCGGGTCGCGAGAACGACCAAGTCGAAGGCTCTATGACCAGCTATAATACAAGATAGAGGAGATGCTTGCGGACATTCTGGATTGTTTACATATATATATATATCTCTAACGAGTAGAATATAGATAGATGGAAAAGCATAGTTTTCGGCCGTTAGTAGTTATATATGTATGAATTGAATATACTATGCAATGTGTGTAAGTTTGTGCCAGGAGGACGACGAAAAGAAAAAGGATATGTACATTGCTTGCTTCTGGCGAGTATAGCACAAGCATCAGCGGAGAATACTCCAAGGATATATTCCTATGGATGATGGTAGCGGCTATCAGCAGGAACATATATGTATGTATCTACATATATCGTCGTCACATACGTATATATACATATAAGCTAGGTAGAAGGGACATGTTCGGAAAGAAGAAAAGGACTTCAGAGGGAGAAATTTTCCTTACATATACACATATTAGGAGAGAACTCCACTCCGCAGCTACGGGCATATACATACATACGTACAGACGTGAAATGTTCACATGACGGCGAGTTTAGTTTTCTAATAAAGTCTCGGGGCTCAGATACCCGCCAAACTTTGAAGAGTAAGGACCCTCTAGGACACACAGTTCTTTTTTTTTGTATATATATATACTTATTAGTAGAATTTTAAAATTACTGAATAGAAAAGAGCAAAAAAAAAAAAAGGCAGTAAACAAAAGAAAGGAGAAAGTGATTTACAGTGATTTTTTTTCTAACAATGAAAGCACGTGTTGAGTAGTAAGGGATTCAATTCGATTCTGAGATATTCACCTGTCCCACCACAGTGCATTATTTTAGTGTGCCGACTGTTAATGAAAACCGGTGATTTATTATTTATTTATTTTTTGTGGTGTACTTAAGAATAGTGTCAATTTTAAGACCTAAACAAGAAGAAGAAGAAGAAAAAAAAACAAAGTAAGTGCGTGGGTGGCGCAACATTATGAAAACAAACAGAAAATCGTGTCACTTGGAGTTACTTTAAAAAAAAAAAAATCTTTTGAAAGCAAAAATTTGTTGTTGTTGTTATATGTATACATGTGTGTTGCGTGTGTAGGGGGACCGGTGCGATTTCATATGTTTTCATACCCACTATACTGTTAGGTAGATATATGAGTAAGTGTGTAACGACAAGTGGGTATTCGGTTTCAAATAGTGAAATTCGCACAGGCGGCTGCTGCTGCTACTTGCTTGCTTGCTTGCTTGCTTGGTTTTAAAGCTTTGAATATAGAAAGGAATATATACAAGTGTCAGAGCGCGAAGAAGATTCTATACATAATAACAACAAGGACAACGACTACGAGAAAGCTGAGTAGGACCTGAGAACAAGGACTTGATGTAGTGGACGAAATATCCTTAGCCAACTAGTACTATATATCTACCTAAAATTTCTGACCGAACATTCGACGATGTGAAGAGCGGGAGGACATACATAAAAGGCACAAGCAAGCAGCAAGTATAGTGTGCTTTTGTGAGTGGACAAGAAAGACGACGTGGTGCCCATCATCCATCGATAGAAGGAAGTACTAAGCATAAACTGGACAACGGCTATACTATATCCGACGACGACGACGTTGAGGGTCGAGGACGATTGTGACAACAACGACGACGACGACGACCAAAGCAAGTATAACTACTACGACGCCTCTGAAACAGTTGCTCTTCTTGCTGAGCCTGACCAACAGTAGTCCACCATCACAGTAGATATTTCGCTGTCGTGTACGTGTGTACCTACAATATTCGCTGGGGTATAAAGATTTTATAATAAATAGCTATAGAGCCACTATATAGCCGGTATATTGCCACCTCATGAGATAAGGGTTTGGGAAGATGTGTGCATTTCATTTTGTGCCATTGCTGTTGTCACTGGTGCTGCTGCCTTCGTGCTGCTACCGCCTTTGCTGTTGAAATTGCTGATATCCTCCGATTAAAGGGCTTTTGCCAAAGTAGGTATAGTGCCGATCCCGCGCTACTGCTGCAACTGCTACTGCTGCTACTGCTGAGCCATCGAAAATTTGATTTGGAAGCGGTTTCTTTTAAAGCGCCACACCACCGTCAAGTTCGCCCCGGTTTTTGCATTACAGTAACAACAACGGCGACCATAAGCTAACACGGCGGGAACTAAAAAGGCACACCAAAGAGAGCCATCCATCCGCACAGGAGGACGGTCATAGTGCATTCAGTTCAGCTTCAGTGTTAATCACAGCTCTTTAACGGTCGGTGCCAAGCGAAAAACGTCGTATAGTCGTCATCGTGGTCGTCTGTGATTGCTGCTGCTGCTGCGCTGCTGTTTTTGTTATTATTATCATCATCATCAGGAAGAACCGTGATTAGTTAGTGAAGAAGAGTTCTTGGCGGCGCGTGAATAAGAATTGAATTTTTAGCGAATTGCACAGTTGAAACGGAGTTTTTTTTTCTTACTTAAACATAAATTTACAACAAAGTGCAATTGAACAAAAAACGAATTATATTTATTATGCGATAAATAATACACTAAAACTGTGTAAACCTAAAGTGATTAAAAAAAAAAAAAAAACAACAGAAAATGTGTTGTTGATGTGCCAATAAATTAAATTAAATTAAATTAAAAAAAAAAAAAGTGTGTGTATAAGGATTAATATAGTTAGAACAATTTACGAGTACAACCTACAACAACAAAGCACACCCATCTTCTTGGATATTTTGGGAATTTTTATTAAGCAAAGGTAAGCGTCTCATACTATGTACTTACTATAAACAGTCCTTAGGTATTTATTAAGTAGCTACTACCACCTAGGTACTTATACAATTAGAATTAAGTTGTTTACGCATCTTCATAGATTCAAATTTTTCTGGCCACCATTAGACCTCTTTTTTAAGCCCGGCTTTAGTCTAATTCAATTTGTGTCATAAAATAATTTAGTACAAAGCCAACCTTTACTTTTTATCGTCAACTATTGGAAAATCTGCGAATTAGTGTGCCGATCTATGGCTGTATGAATTTTTTTCTTTTGTTATAAATGCACGGCGTTGGTGAATTTTAAACATTTGAGTAGTCGAGTTCCGTTGCATGCTATGTACTAGATACATAGTAACATACTTGTATGTATATAGGTACTGCTTTTTTGTAAATATTTAATTATTGCTATATGAGTAAGTACTTAGTATATCGATGAAACTCTTATGGCTTTGCGCAGGCGTTACAAGCTTTATCGCTATATCGCGCATTTTTTTGTTTTGCGAATTGATTGCTTGTTATGAAAAACGCACTTTGTCAGAGAGGAGATTCAACAAAACAATAGATAACCGTTAAGAGACCGTTATCGTCAGACCTGAATGTTAGTAGATATTGTCATGGAGTTCAACTATATTGGAAAAAATATATAACTACTTAGAAGATTAGACCAATTACTTTGTATTATTGGTCTAATCTGGTGATTATTATTTCTGTTTCTTGAAAAACGCATTTTGTTAGAGAGGAGATTCAACAAAACAATAGGTAACCGTTAAGAGACCGTTATCGTCAGACCTGATTGTTAGTAGATATTGTCATGAAGTTCAACTATATTGGAAAAAATATATAACTACTTAGAAGATTAGACCAATTACTTTGTATTATTGGTCTAATCTGGTGATTATTATTTCTGTTTCTACAGATATGCAGTGTGGATACATATATATATATATAAAGCTTAGTTAACTATTGTATCGAGATTTTTGAATGAGGCACAAGTAAATTCGTTAAATCGCGATACAACTCATGCTCAAATATTCATATATTTTGTTGAGCCTCAGACAAATATCACACAAATGCTCATACATTTTGTAGGTTAAACGCACCAATTCGCGTCCATTTAAGAAAATGTCATTCCTACAAAAATGGTTTTTAGCAGAATTTACTTGATGTCTCGGTATTTAAACTTTTGTAGTACGATAGTAACACGTAAGTTTATCTTTTAGTTTAAATTTTAATTTAAAACCTCTTTATCTTGTTTGCATAATAAATATTGAAAATATCAGTGCATTCAGAGATCACCAGCTTACGTCCAGTCTAAGCCAGTTTGCGTAAGTGGCCAATTTACATTCAGGATAAAAAAAAAAAGTTAGAAAAAGATGTTTTAAATAAATGTCGTTTTGAAAGATACGACTTTATTCATTTTTTCGTTAGTCCTGATTTTAAAAACCATAAAAAAATAAAAAAAATTTAATAAAATTTACAATCAATTTGCAATCAAATTGTGTTGTTTTAGATAACAGCATTTTTTAAAAGTTTTATTAAATTAAAAGGAACAAATCTAGCGGAATTAAATTTAACAATCGAATTCAACAGACTTATTATAAACTTTAAATAATAAGGTAAGCTTTTGCTCAAAGCTATATTGCGTTCAACCTACTTTATATCCAAACTTAAAGCTCTTGGTCTCTACCCTCCTTTTCTATTATGGACTGAAAGTTTTTTATATGGTCGCCCTATATGGGTTTTATTAGATGGCGTTACATCTAAACCGCACCCCATAAATGTCGGTATGCCCCAGGGCTCTATTATGGCTCCGTATTTCCTCTTAATTACTCTTAATTTTTATTAATGATCTACTTCTTTGACACTTTCGCAGACTTTAGGGGAAATGCCACATCTGCAAAACAAGATTGCTTAATTAGATCATTGAATAGCGATCTTAACAATATCCTCGCTTGGACGAAAGTGAATCGTGTCGAATTCAATGCACTAAAATCCAAAGATGTTTCATATCTTTAAAACAAGATCATCACTTAACCACTTCCGCTTCTTTTGATTGGGCGTTAGTTGAAAACATTAACAATTGCCCGTTGTAGATTATATGTCTTGTGCTGGGAGGTAGTGCGTATAAAATTATCCCGTTTGCGTTGAAAAACTCTCTTAACTCAACTGCTAAATGTGACTTGTGGCCGTAAAAAAAAAAAACTTGATCACACATTTTTAAATTTGTTCATTAATTAACCATGTATTTACCCCATTCGCGATATATTCTCATGCAGCCTGACTCAGAACGAACTAATAATCAGTCTCCGTGGCATGGCTATTGACTACATCCCTAGGTGGTCTTACGTAGGGCAAAACAACTGTTTCTTCAAATATGTATCTTGCATTCATCTCCTTTACATAATTATGCAACTCATTAAACCATTTACGAATAAGTTTTTCAGATATCTCTGGCTTCAGTTGGGCCTTCAGGAATTCGATATGCAATCTCTGGATTGCATTTCAGGAAAATGTTATATCATTTTCGTCTTCGTCGGCCATTTTTGAAGGATGGAGTCGTACCATAGTCTTGCTAAATTTTGTGAACTATGTTTAAAGGCTATCAGTACCTACTTAATGGAAATCTACACTTGGATAACGACTCACATCAGTTCTTCGGTTTCCGCTCAAATACTTTGTGCTCCAGACTTTCCTATACCTTCAAGGTGTATTTCAGATAATTTATTTTATTATTGTTTTTGGAATATTTTATTTAATCCTAGTTACTCTAATAGACAATTTTCCTTGTCGAATGTCCAACAATACTCATTTACCGTTGTAGTAGTATATCCTTCCATATTTCCTTATATTCTCAATGCATTAAATCATTCACTAATTAATAAAGTGCTTCTTGTAGGCCGCAATTTGGATCAAGGTAAAAAGTTCAGCTCTAATCTGCGACCACCAATGCACGCAAACTGGCTCATGATAGTAATCATTGATCCATTTAGCGGTATAACTAAAATTGATGTAATTATTCCAAAATTTAACTTAAATTTCAAACAATATTAGTACTCGAAATTTTAATATTTTAATATTACAAAACTTTCTCATGAAATAAAAATGGAATAAAAAAAGCAGTCCCTTTGAAACTCATACATGCCGACACCTAATGAATTGAACTCTGATGACTGAAATTTAACTCAACGATACTCTTGCTCACTTTAGGGGTAGGATATAGGTACATACACACGAACATCAGAATATACAAATACCTTCATTTCAAGGAAAATACGTCGTTTAAAATGAAATGGACGCCGTCACCCTCCATTTTGGATATCTGGGTTCTTTACTTGATACTAATCTTCCTACAGGTAAACTATGGCGCTATCTGAGACAGATCGGGATATGTGGGAATCCAGAGTTAAGAGCAGAACTTTGATCTATATAAGCTAAATCAAACTGTCGTTTTTGACTCTCCAGTAAGCTCGTTAATTACTCCTGATAATATGATGTGTAGTACCTCTGAAGTATACGAAGGCTTTAGTTTCTGTTCTGTAAATGAGCTTGAAGTGTACTTGGCAATTAAATCTATTAAATCGGACGCTACTGACTCTGATAATGTATCTATCCTAGATTTTTAAAAATATGCCCTATGTAGTTCACATATTCAACACTTGTTTAACTACTTCAACTTTCGCTGAGGCTTGAAAGAATGCTTTAGTATTTGCAATGCCTAAGAAGATATCTTCTGATGTTCCTGAAGACCTTCGACGTATCCGTCTACTGTACATTTTCCCAAAGTCCTAGAGAAAATAGTGTCTCCACATATGATAGGATATTTTGAAGATAAAAACTAATAACTGACATGCAGTCTGGTTCGTAGCTGTGAAACGGCTTTACTGAAGGTAATCTTGAATATACGTGACTCGCTTGATAAGAATAATATTTCTATTATAGAATTACTTGATTTCTCCAAGACATTTGACAGTACCTATACATCACACGCTTTTGCTTCGTAAGCTGTCTTCACAATTTAGATTCTCCTCTTCTGCAGTTCAATTTATATCCAATTTTCTAGCTAATCCCTCACAAGAAGTTAAAGTTAACACGTCCAGCAAATTACCTGTAAAATTTGGGGTCCCTCAAGGATCGATACTGGATCCTCTTCTATTTCGTTTCTTTATAAACGATCTACCTAATCGTATTAGAGTATCTCAAATACACATGTATGCAGATGATGTTCAATTGTATGTGACTGGTCCATTGGAATCACTGCAAGAGCATGTATGTCAACTCATTTTAGATTTAAGCAGGATTTCTTAGTTTTCAGTATCTGTAGGACTCAAACTAAGTCCAAGAAAATCTAATTGCATTTTCATAACCAGAGCTACAGTGGACACTTCTGAATTACCAGCGCAGCGATTAAATTGAATGACACCATTTTACCATACCAACAAAAAGTTAAAAATTTAGGTGTTTATCTTAACTCCAAACTGAGCGGCTGTGAGCATGTTGCAAATATTATTGGTAAAGTTTACGGAGGCCTCCGACAGCTTCGAATATCGGCTAATTTTCTATCTTCAGAATTACGTATGAATCTTTTCAAGGCATTATTAGTTCCGTACTTAACCTATGGTAGCGTTATAGACTCTTCCTTGAATTGTATATATCTGAATAGGCTGAATGTTGCTTTCAATGATTGTACCAGGTTTGGAGATTTGACCATGTGTCCACATATCGGGATTCTCTCCTGGGATGCTCGATAGATTTTCCTACTTGATCAAAAGAGCCCTGTTACTTGTACGAAAAGTTAAAATACCTTAGCTCGCCTCGCCACAGGAAAATATTGTTGCCGCGCACTAGCACTGCAATAGGACGTCGTTCTTTCTTTGCCCACGTCGATCATCAGCACATGGAATCACTCATTAAACCTGATTTTTTTATCTTTTTACTTAATTCACGTTGCCACCATTTTATTTAATCAGTTTCACATTTGTCTAAAACGACTTACGATGCACTAAAATAAGGAAATCTTCCATATCTTCCATATTATAACTGCGTCGAAAAATGTGGCGATACAAATGTAGGTACAAGCTCCGAAACAAGTGCCGAATACAAGGATCTAAGTGTAAATGCACGTTAAGATGTATTATAAAATTAGACTTACAATTGACTTACATTAAAAACGTAGGTAGGGTAGATAAGTACCTACTTATAATATGAATCTATCAGAATTGTGCTTTAACATGAAAAAAAAGAAAAAAGTAACTAAGTAATTCTAAAAGTGTAGAAAATAACTAAGTATTACTCGCGTCTGAAAATGTGGTTTCAATTGATTTTTTTTTCAATTACCTACCATGTGCACATTGGCAATGTTTTTCAGTATACAGGTTGTTTCCGCCATGGTGATCCATAGGGCAGAAGGTGATAGCACTCACTAGGCAAACAAAAGATTTAATTATTAACCTTTCCGAAGTTATAGGGTGGCTTAAGAAAATATGCTAGTTTTTCATAAAAAACAAACTTTACTTTTAATAATTAATAAATTTAATGGAAATCAATGTAAAAATAAAAGTAAATACTCACGAATTAAACCAGATATATTACAATATAATCCAGAATATATTTTACCATGTTGACTATAGGAATATAAATATAAAGTATAACAAGAACTGACGGTGTACGGTTAACATCAAGAGTAGAACTATAGCCTTTCCAAAGACTACTCAATCAGCTTTAGACCACCTCGTCTCAGGAGTTATGGTGGTACAAACTTTCTATTTGTCTTACCTTTTTGTATACTTAGACCTCTTTTATTTTCGAAACTGATAGTGGTCGAACAGCAAAAATGATTATAACCAATTTTATAAAATTTCATATTCTGAAGAACTTTTCAGTATATTAAAACCATATAGGACCCATTTAGTCCATTTTTAAAATTGTATTAACGATTTTTATGAAAACACTATGTACAAAATTTTAACGCTATACGTTGACGCGTTCTCAGACAGTGTCCAAATATGTAGTGAAAATAAAATTTTTGTATGGCAAACCTACGAAGGAGTTACCCGATTTGTCCAATTTTTGAACTTAAATTTGCTTTTTGTAAAAAAAAAAAAACTACAAAATTTCAACTCTTTTAAGTGAACGCGTTCTCTAGTTATCGTCACGACAGTCCGACGGACAAACGGACATGCAAAAATCAAAATAACTTTTTATGCATGGGTGTCCAATCCATTTTGCTTTACTATCATTATTTCTAGGTGTTACAAACGGAATGACAAACTGAGTATACCATTTAGATTTTTTGTAAAAAAAAATAGGTCAAAGTATAAAAACAGGTGAGACAATCCGAAATAGTTCTGCTCTTGACGGTAACCATTCACCCTATACTTTTTGAGACATATGGTATTTTATGAAAAACTATCATAACGTCTTAATCACCCTGTAACTCCGAAACAGTTAATATGCCCCCTCCCCCACACCTGCCCAACCAAGTGAGTACTATCACCTCCTGCTCTATGGACCACCTAGGACCTAGGTAGAAACACCCTGTAATGCGTATTTATTTCTTTGTTTTGTTAAATTTGTATAACGCCTATCATGAGAGCATTAATGATTCTTATAAAGCGGTTCTTCCATTATTGTTTGTTATGAAACATTTATATAACTACAGCGTTCACAAAAATAAAATAAGTGGTCTTACTTTATAAACACTAAGTAAAGTTATAAACTAGGTATATAACAAAATTGTATACCCAAGAATTTTTTATCGCGAAAACTGACCCCACTACCCAACTTTTCTAGCCAGGTTGGTTAACTTGTACCCATCAGAGTTCAAAGATGAAATCAACTGGAGAAAATTTTTCGCGTAAATTCTTAAGAAAAAAAAAAGTAATACTTTTGGCTTCTCCAAACTGTTTATTTAATAAATTCGTACGGACAAAAACGGATTATTTGGCCTAGCTTATAAGACCATAATCATACAATCATCCAACAATTTTGGACTTCTGCTTTGTTCAGCACAATTATAGGGCAGAAAACTCTAAAGAAAAAACATATATTAAATTTAAGAAACAAAAAAACAAAAACAATAAAAGTAAGTGTCTAGGACTATGAAATCGTTTCAAGGTTTGGATTATTGGTAGGTGAATTCAATATTCCCACCCTAAGGGATTTTTTTCTAAATTATCATGGTAAAATGTAACATGCTTAGAACCAACAAAAAAAGAATTGTCGCGGAATATTGTTTTGAAATATTTCTTACCTAATTTTAAAAAAAATGTGTAAATGGCCACATTGCGAACACGGTGTTGGTAATATGACCATATTTATTTTCACTCAATAGAACAAGCCACTGAAAATTATTTCAAGCAAAATTTTATACAAAAAGTGATTCCTTAACAATTATACATTCAATAGTAAAATGTTCGGATGCGAATGGCCTGGCTTGCTTTTTGGATGTATATCAATTAATTAATTACTCTTAGCATAGCTGGCACAAGAACTATAGATGTCGCATGGCATACCAGAGCAGAGTATACAAATTGTGAAATGGGTAGTGCATTCTGCAATGGAGAGGAAAGCAAATGTTTTTATAATAGCACTTTTGTATACATTTGATCGACTCCTCAACACTTCAGATACGGAAAAATATGAATCACTCGACGTATGCATCATTTCAAATGTTGTGGTCCATTCCGGAATGAACCACCCAGCCATATAAATTGTGTATACTTTTTTGGTACTGCATGCGTAATCTAGTTCTTATGCCATCTATGGTATTAGTCATAATTTTCTACCACGTGACTTTTTATTTCTTGTCGAAAAGTAAACGTTAAGTCAATATGATCAGCATCTTATACGACAAAAAAACAATGCTTGATACAAGAAAAAAACTTTTTAGATTAGCTCTATTCCCTCTCAATGTTGGTCATTTTTAATTAATATAAATCATATTTTCATGATTTTAATCGTGACGACATAAATACAAATATTTTTTTATTTTTTTACAATCACCCTAAGAACATATTTATGAGCAACCAATGTCCCAACAATCCCAAAGAATTTAACTTTTACAATTTTAGTATATAGACAGGGTGTCCGGGAACTCGTGTCTTTACTCAGGATTCCGCAGTCAATATGAAACAAAAATGGTATGAGAGAAGGGCCGGGAAATGTAGCGTGCTGGTGGTAGAGGTATTTAGTGATTTTTGGTACTTTTTCTTCTAGCACCCTGTAACTATTTTGTATACAGTCTGCCCTGATAACTGACACGTCATTATGACAGCTCTAGGATCTCAAAAAAAAAAAATATTTAATATTAGGCTCTCTAAAAAACATATGCAATCACTTTTCCCATCCACCTCTTTTCGAGAGTAATGTAACGACAAAGTAAGGAATTTGGAAAAAATTGCCAGATGGCTTTAAATTTTAACGATTTTCTCCCCCAAAATGCTTTATTAATTTCTTGTAAGATTACGAAACCTCCGAATGTTGTCTGTTAATTAATTTTTTTAATTTTGTAAATTTCACGTGCAAAATGAAGTTTACTTGACACTACGAACAAATTTAATAAAATTATGATGCGCCTCCTCATATACAACTTGTAAGTTCACATCACTAACGTTGACATTCAGTGCGGAATCCTGGGTATATAGACCAATTTTCTGATACTTTTTTCGCAGCTCATCATTAATCCAGTTCAGAATAGAAATATACAAATGCTATGCTATTGATATTCTGGAAATAGTCGTCTGATTCACAAATGCCAGTGTAATTTTTCAACAATTATGTAGATTGCTGTTGCGTACTTGTGAAATTAAATGATATTTTCATAGATTGTATATCTGTTTTGAACTGCCTCAAAATTTACATATTTTTCCTCTACGAGATTAACTTGTCGGATGTTTGCTTGAAAGAAGCTCGTCAAAAACAAAGTTTGCTTTTTTAAACTAATACTAACACAAAACTAGCTAATTTTTTTTACAATCAGTGCGAATGTGGAACAGTCTACCATCTTTTATCTTTCCTCCGGCATACAATCTACGAAAGTTTAAGGTCGACATACATCAGCACCTCCGCCACTCTTATTATATCCATTAATCCTTTCCATATTTCCTTCCTGCCATGCTGTGCTGTTCATCATTTGGTATACCCTGAGCTTGGCTTCATAATATTTAAAAAAAAAAAAAACTCAAATGTTTAGGAATTGGTGCCTCATCAATTGAACATCGTATTGCGCATTTTTTTAATGGTTCAGTATTTATATTTGCATTTTAAAATTTATTAGTGAGACAAGAATTTGACAGTTTAGACCAATCACGTAAAATTATTGGTCTAATTTAATGAACTTGTGTGTCTCCAATTTAATTGTGAAATACCGCCTCTATGAGTATGAGAGGATCTTTTTATCATGTCCAGTTGGAAACGACATACCTTTTAAAATTCGTCTAATCATCACTGCAAGCAAGGCTCGATTTCTTACAAAATAAAAAATAACTCTATTGTTGTTGATCGATCTCGCCATACTTTAAAAATAAAACAAACGTAACCGAACTTGATTTTTTCTAGCTGATTCTTTCTTCACTTAACTTATCTTCCTGAAAAACTGAGTATTTTATCAAAGGGTAATCTTTGGTGATTTGGCTCTTACTCATACATGTGAACATACAACAACAAAAAACACCGATATCAGTAATTAAATTTGCGATATTAAAATTATCAGTAATTACTTTTTATCGAAGCTAGAGGATTTTCAATCTGATCGCAATCTACGATAAAAATAAGAAGAAACTATTTATTATGAACTATAAATAGATTTACCTAAGAACCAACTGTTTACAATACATATACCAATTTGCAAAAAAAAAAGATACCTAGCAAACGTGCCTTTAACACAAATCAGTTTAGATTTAACTTTTGGATATATCGCTAACCAGCTATTATAGTGGCACAATTCAAAAATCAGAGTTGCAAGATGACAATTTAAGGAACACTAACTAGATAAGATGAGTAATGAGCTGGCATTTTTTTTTTTTTTAATTACGATTGTTTGGCTTTAGTGATCTAAATTATAACGGTATGGTACGTTTTGATCGTATTTATCAGGCGGCGTGAAATTTTCCATCCTTTTGGAGATGTGCCATTTTTGAAGAGACGAAATGCATTAGTTTTGATAAACATATAATTTCAGAAAAGAAATAAACAACATTGACACTTGTGACGTCTACCGGAATTTAAGCAGACTAGTGTTATTTTCGTAGGAACATAGAGCATCAAATTCTGATTTATACCCTACCCCTGTGTCCATAATGATTTAATTTGAAATTCAGTCATTTCAAGGAAATTAACTGGTGACAGACTATGGACGAAAATTATTTCATTTGGAATATAAAGAAAATTCGCTGTAGTGGCAAAGCATTTAGTAGAAGACAATTTTTGTTGTTGAAGGAGACCAAAAATTGAAGAAAGGAGCAAAGAAATTTCTTTCAAGATCAGCTGATGACTGTCACTGCTAACTTTATTGGAAAAACTTTCCACTTTCCAATAAATTCAGCTCATTTTAATTACGGTAGGTGGTACTTTTGCTGCAATTTCACTAAATGAAGTAAAATTTGGTCCATTTGCAAATGAAGTGAAATGTTGAAAATGGGTGCTTGATGGATTTCATTTGTATGACACACAGCACATTTGATTCCATTTAATCAGTCATTATTGACTGGAAAGAGTCTGTCTAGGGTATTAAGCACAAGCATTGGCACAAATTTCGCGAATTTTGGGGTTTGAAACTATTTCAGCCGTATGTATCTGCCAACTTAGGCTATAGTTTATATTTTTATCAAATAATATACTTACATATGTATGCGTTACCATAAATATGATAAATTTAGTTATTATGCAAATATAATGGTAATTAGCAGTTTCTATAAAAGTATAATAAATGTTGATGCTCAATTTTCCGAAGAAAAAAATCTTAAAATTTCCTTTTATGTATATCCAAATTATTACGGAAACTTATTATTCATCGCCAACCATCTTTCAGGCAAAATACATGGCATTGAACTCGCTCGCGAAATAATTCACAAGAATATGTGAGGAGCAGAAATGTACATAATCAGACAGTCAAGTAGCACTCAAGGCGATAAGCTCGTTTACCTTTGAGTCTAAGCTGGTCTTGGACTGTTTTACTGTCTTGAAGCAACTGGTCGAGGCAAACGAAGTGACGCTTATTTGGGTGTCAGAACATGAAGGCATTAGAAGCAACGAGATCGTGCACCGCCTTTCAAAGAAAGAAGCCAGATCTCCGTTTATTAGAATTGAGCCCGTCTTTAGACACCCAAAAAGCCACCTCTCAGCTCAGATCAGACTTTGGGAGCACACACTAGGAAAATATCCCAAGGGATTTTATTTAAATTTTCCATTTATCCCTTTTTCAGGCTGTGTTCACCTCTCGACGATTAATTTTTCACTATTTTAAAAACTTATAGGCTTAGGCTGTGTACAAAAAAGTTTGTTTATACACTATTTAGCTCAGTAAAAAAAAAAAACTAGTTATTGCAGTATTTCAAATGTGGCAATTTGTTCTAATACTGTAATTTTTCTGTTTCTAGACCAATATTTACAGTACGTGTACGAAAATTTATTAGTCAATTTTACGGAACTAACCAGTACCACTACAAAAGCACTTCGTAAAAAATTACCAGTTCTGAGACACGTGATGAAGTTCGTAAAGTATTCGCAACAGAGGACAAAAGTATTCTTCATGTTCAGCAGGCAGAAATCTTAAAGCTCATAACGAGCCGATTTACTGGGCACATGCCCACTTAGAGAACATTTTAAAAAGATGGGTAGGTCGATGATGAGACCTGTCGCTTCTGTATGGAACACGTTGAAACCACTGAACATGTCCTGGGTGACTTTGAAGCTCTGTGCTGCATGAGGTTAAGACATCTAGGAAAGGCATTCCCGCTTCCAGAAGATGTTGTAAAGATGGCTACCAAAAATGTCATAGGCTTTGTAAAAGATCGATTGGGCGTCCTAGGGCGCTTAGGGGTAATGTCAGCAAAAATCTTATAGGTCGTGGTGATTAGATGAGAGACGAAAACTCTGTCAAATAATAATAATAATATTCATTGCCTAAAGTGATGGGCTAGAGGTACAAATTAAAAAGCAATCAAGCAAACTTGCCCCCCCCCCTTTCCCAGACCCCTTGTTATGGTAGTTCAAAAGCTCATAATTTTACGATGGAAGGTAATTTAAAAAAAATTATATATCGGATTTATTATAAAACAAGTGAAAAAGCTAGAATTGGTCTAAGACCAATTCTTATGATACCCTAGATGAATGCACGTATGAAATTTCGTATGGTCACCCATTTGAGCAATTTTGATTTTTTGCATTGCTTTCTCGCATATATTTCTAGAACGGCTCGTCGGACAGAAAAAAATGATTATAACCAATTTTATAGGATTTCTTATTCTGAAGAAGTTTTTAGTACAATAAAAATGTCTAGGATTGATCATTTTCAAAGTATATGTAAAAAACCAAAAATATTATATGGCAACACCAATAAAGGGTTGCCCGATTTAGCCCATTTTTGAAATTTTTTTTGATATTAGTATGAAAACACAGTGTACCAAATTTCAGCTTTCTATGTCGACGTGTTCTCAGATAGTGTCCAAATATATCGTGGAAAACGAAATTTTTGTATGGCAACCCCACGAAGGAGTTGCCCGATTTGTCTCATTTTCGAACTTAATTTTACTTTTTTTTTAATGTTCGTGTACAAAGTTTCAGCTTTCTAGGTGAACGCGTTCTCGAGTTATCGTGCGCACAGACAGACAGACGGACGGACGGACATGCAAAAATCAAAATAACTTTTAATATTATGCGTGGGCGTCCAATTCATTTTGCTCTACCATCATTATTTCGTGGCGTTACAAACGGCATGACAAACTTAGTATACCCCTATAGATTTCATCTAAGGTATAAAAATACAGCAACAGCAAACAGAAATTTTTTTGTTTAATAAAGTTTAAGTAAATTAGAGAAATATAGTATTATTTAATATTAAGTACCACCAGAAATGTTGCTTACATTTTTAATTTGAAGCTTTATTTGTCTACGCGGGACAAAATTTTAGAAGCAGTATCCGGCTAAGATTTGAAGATTGCTAGCACTGTAATAGTCTCATGTTACATATGTGATTAGTGGGGAGAATTCATATATAAAATAATTTCTTTATTAGCTAATTTTTTCCCCATTTTTATTAACGAAGCAGGTTGGACTAATAAAAAGTATAAGGCGTCTAGCTTAAATTTGAAAAATTAGTAACTAAATTAATTTTTTTAATTCTATATGAAACACCCTGTATATTTTATACCAATCTAGCGATTATAAAGAAACGCACACTCATGTGCGCACGGAAAGATCCATAAGTAACTTACGACTCATGTGTGCGTTCAGCTCTTAGAAATTTGTGTGCGCGTGCGTGAGTTATTTCAATTGACTCACATTGACTACCAACTACGAGATAAGTCGTAGTTTACGTTCCTGCCTAGGACGCCAACTACAAGTTATTTCGCAGTTTATTTACTTTTCATATTTGTGCAGCGACGATGAAATCCGTAGAATATCAGTGTAAATGTGAATAGATAGCCTGAGGAAGGAGAACAAAAAATCGAGGTTGGTTTACGTGAACAGAAAATTTATCAGTAAACGAACAGAATATAAATAATCAAACAAAATTTATTCAAAATCAATAATATAATATGATTAAATTAAATTGGCTTTTTACACTGGAAGTACCGTGATAGTTATTAACGCATGCGTCCATTAGTGCGTAATTCTACATCGAGCGCTACAAGCTGCAGCTTCAAGCTACAGATTTCAGTTTTCACATACGGCGGCGTAGATACCGTTACATAGAGAGAGAGAGAGAGAGAGAGCTTCAATCTACATCATCATAAGAATACGCTGAAATAGAGCTTCGTGTAGCTTGCAGCTTGTAGCGCGTAGCTGTCTATCCCAATTGGGTCTAAAAAAGCCCATAATCCCGTGCGCACACGAAATTTCTCACTGGTCATTACTCATTAGTGAGTAATTCAAAAGAAGAAAGCGCACATAATTAATATTTAATTGCTTATATGCCCCTCATGAGCAAATGTGCAGGGCTGAAGGGTTTAATAAAGGAATTATACAAATATATTTTCTAATTCTTTAAGATAAGTTACAATTTATAAAGACTGTGGCCTATCAAACAGGTTTTGTGGAGAAGAAGTGAGAAGAAGCAAACAGATATCTCTCCAAAGTGTGGAGATATATCTTTGCTTATTCTCACCTCATCCCTAGAAAACTGGTATGCATACTGCATCAAGAATACTCGTGTGGAATGGCCCAATGATTGTCATCTAATGCTTATTTATGACAGACATGGGGTATCGATATCTAGATACTCATATCGGGATATTCGGAATATCTAGATATTATAGTACATACCCCTAACGAACATAAAACAAGGGTATTGATTTGACATTTCAATTCAGCTGAGATTTCTATTAACTGGAAATAATGTGGAAATGGAAGTGAATTAAAAAATTTGGCAAGGCAGAACACGACTGGGCGATGGTCAACTCCTCTTGCTAAAAGCACGATAGCACAAGGTATCACGGCATCAATTCATATGAAGACTTCAGAATTTTATTTTAATTTTTTTTATATATCTAATGCTTTTAGCACAGTCATTTGAGGCCATGACGGTTAAGAAGGCCGCCGTGACTCATAGCAGCCATACCTTGTTACTCTCAGTATACCGTTGCTAAAAGAATACCAATTGCCCTATATGCTCTCTCCTGATGATTCCTTTTTTCTCTTTTGTATTCTTGGGCATTGAGCATTTTGCTCTTTCGGCTCCACGTTGACATAAGATGTTTGGTTTTTCCTTTTCTTTTTCGCTTTCTTGAGAAAGAAGACACAATTTTTGCTTAATTTGTCACATTATCATATTATTATTAACTAGATGACGCTGCGCAAAGTAAAAAGTGCCGATGATCAGGCTATACCCAGTAATTTTGGAGGGTACCTACTGATATCCTACTTGTCTCAACCCAATAATTCTTAATTCCCTACCCCTTCTTTCTTTCCTACCAAGGCTGTCCTACGGCATCATATGGTATCACCTGAGCTCTGGCAACATCATAAAAAAAATCTAGTCTATACCAACTAGTTTTATGGGTATATTTGGAGTATTTCATGACACACATGGTGTATAAACGCAGTATTCCGAGTATCTAGATATCGATACCCCATGTCTGTCATAAAAATAACACACTTTACACACTCCAAGCCTAACTTTTAATAATTCTGCACATTTTAAAACTGCTCGTCAAGCTTTCTATTAAACCGCACGAGTTAGTTTAAGCAGTGAGAACATGCATGTATACGCCGTCTTACTTTGAATTACTCACTCATGAGTATGAGTAATGAGCAGTGAGAAATTTCGTGTGCGCTTTCTTATTTTGAATTAATCACCGCCATGTGCGCACAAGAGCTCGATAAACACACACAGGTCGTGTACATGAGTGGAATGCGCAAGAAAATCGCACACGACTGATGAATATGTACGCTTTGATCGCACAAAATTTACTACTCACGTGCGTGTGCATTTCCGTAATGGGAAATGGAAGCGCTCAAAAAGGAATGCAAGAGCGCTTCTTTGGAAGCTCACAATGCTCCCCACCGTAGCCTTGTTCATATCGTTTTAACGTGAGCATGTCCGCAGAGGGAAGTGCTCAACTGCAGATTCTGGGGTAGAGGAGCATTTGCAGGGTAGCACTCTTGGAGCGCTAATAGGGAATACAGAGGGAAGCAAAATAAGGGCTTTATTAAAAATTTCAGTTTTATTCAGAATCTCACTCAATTTTATTTTAATTTTAAATTCAATTAAATTTCAATTAACCGCACACTTCGACTACTAAAGAATGACAATTCTGCTGCGTTTTATGCATATGATTCATCTTTTCACAACAAAAAACGAATAAGCCCAGACTCAGGGTAGAGATCTGCTTCCGCAAAGATCCCTTTGGCTATGGTAAAAGAAAGCGCTGCGGAAAAGATATTTTCTGGCTATGTCAACTTTTTTCAAACATACAAGAGGGTGCTTTCAATACAAAATGTTTAGGTCACTCTTTATTATTTCCATACAACAAGCAATTCTGTATCTAAAATGCAATTGTTTTCGAACACTTTGTAGTCCCAAAAGCTTTTAAACAATTTTTAATGTGATAAAACAAACAATAATGTATTTGTGAAAAGAAAATATAAATATTTAATTAACGTTGTTTATTGGTTTTTTGTAAGTATAACTAACATTTTCCAAATTTTCTCTCCTAAACGGGAACGGAAATTAGTGAAAACACCCCAAGAAGCACCGTTGTTATAAGAGACTCTTAGGGTTCAATTGTGTTAAAATGGACGGGGAAATTTTCGTAAATCCATGATTTAAGGTATCTCCAAAGCAGTGTTGCCGCTTTGGTTACAATCGTAGCAAATTGCTACTTTGGACAACTTTCGCTGCAAGGATATCTCCCTAATATTTTAGCCTTTGGATATTTTCAATGCGGGGGCGATATACCTATTTTCAATCATTTTTATTTATTTTAATTCTCAGTACTGTAGCAGTGTAAGTGTAGCATCATTTACCATGTTTACATGCAGAGTTGAACCATGGTTGAACTCGTCTTCAACTCCATGTGGTTCGAGTTGAAATTGGGTCGACTCAACTCCTCGACGCCACCACGCTTGGCTGGCGTAGTCGCTTCGAAATGGTGTCCTATAAACGTGGATTGAATAGTCGAGTTAGTAGCCAACAGTTGGGATTCATTTTGTTTCCTCTTCACTCGAAACTTTATTAGGTTGTATATTTATTGTGAGTTTATTTAAATAAAATTTAAAACTCTTATAACTCCATCACAAAAACTATCATAAATAAAATGTTTGAACTGTCACTTCAACTACATATATTTGGAACCGTTCTCAACTCAACCTCTCAACCCTGCGTGCCCGAAAATGTGAGTCGAGAACTCAACTCAATCTCGACTCAATCAATATTTCAACTATGCATGTAAACGGCCTAATCGGAGGGGGGGGGGGGGTTATATGTTTAGAACAATGGCGACTTTTAGATTTTTCAATGCTTTGACATTTAATTAATTAACGTTGCCCCATAGCACTGCAATGCTGAAAGATTTTTTTTCTCTTAAAAAAAACAAAAAATTAAAAAAGCAACCGATTAAGGTATAATCTGATTAATTATTTTTTCACGGTTCAAGCTTTTGTCCGAATTAATCATAAAATTTTAATTTACAAGTTGACTGTTCTTGGTTTTCCTACACTCTTTGTCAATTGGCTTCGTTCTTATGTATCTGATCGTACGCAGCGAATTATATCCCGCGCAGCTCTTTCTGACGAAATTGATAATACTTCCGGCGTACCTCAAGGCAGCCATCTTCGACCACTCCTTTTCATAATTTACATCAACGATGTATCTCTGATTTTAGCTAATTCAAGAATACTTTGCTATGCTGACGATGCCAAAATCTTCCGCATTGTTTCTAATGAAAACGAGTATGGAGTTTTAGACTCGGACTTAGACACCTTTCATAAATGGTCTGCTATGAACTGTCGTCTTCCTCTTAATATCAGCAAATGTACTACTATGACCTCTTCTCGTAAAAGGAGGCCATTAGACTATAATTATACTTTAGATGGATACTTATTAACTAGACTTGACAAAACCAAAGATTTGGGTGTCTTCCTAAATACTCGTCTTTTCTTTGAGCTAACGCTACTCTGGGGATTGTAAAGAGATGGCGAAAAGAGTTTAATGATCCCAATGAAGATCCTTTGCTGCACATTCCTTAGACACATTTTGGAGAATGCCAGTCCTATCTGGTCTCCCGTCTATGCTGTATACATAAATCGAATCGAGGCTGTGCAGCGAAGATTTTTCCGATTTGCCCCCCGTGGACTTCATTGGGATAATCTTATTATTCTACCTCGATATGTTGACAGGCTCAAACCCTTTCCATTAGATTCTCTTGAGAATAGACGAAAAACTTCCAGAGTTGTCTTTGTATTTCAGTTTAAACAACGAGTGATAAACTCCCCTGAGCTCTTAAATACTTTCAATATATCTGTTCCTGTGCGCTCCTTGAGGAACTGTGACTTCTTCGTTGTTCCTCAGCATAGTACAAACTATGGCATGCACGAGCCGATTTCATCAATGTCTTGTCTCTTTAATCACCAGTTCGATTGCATTGACTTTCATCTTTCAAAGAGTCAAATAAGAGATCAGCTTAGTTAAAGTTACTCGTTTTTTTCATTATTATTATTATGTATTCTTTTTATCGTTATTTTGTCGTTATTAATATAATATTTCATTTTTGTAAACTCAGTAATCAGATCTTTGATGAAGTTCTAATTAAAAAAATAAATGATTCTATTCTACTTAAACAGTATAGCAAACAAAAAAAATTTAGACTGTACAATTTCTACGCTACAAAAGTATTTATTAAATAATTTTATGGATATGTATTATATACATATACATTATGAAAAAAGAACAATTTTTAAAGCAAAGTTTCAGTTAATTACTCTATAGAGTTATATTTATGTAAAAATTTTAAGGTTTCTATAATTTTTTCACGTGCGGCTATTCAAAATAATTTACGCTTAGAAGACTTTGGTTACACCAAAAAGCTACGCTGGAAACATTTCGAATGGAACATTGCTCCAGAGGAAATAAACCACAAGAGTGATATCGAGGCTTTGTAGTTAATGTCACTCCTTCTGTAAACAACTGTTGAACGGTCACCATGGAGTTTTTTGTTGTATGTAAGTCTAGTTGCTAAACCTTGAAGAAACCATAGGAGTGCATGTTTTGTTCTGGCCGCTGGTGCAGCATTTGGTCCGAAAAATCGTTCATTCCTTGCGACATAGAGATCATAATTTACTGTGAAAACGCCGTGTACAAAATATGACCTCTCCACCTCGAAGCCTTCTTAGGTAGCTAAGTTTTGTATTCCATCACTAAGAAGGGGCAACTCAATTTAGTCCATTAATAATAATAATAATTTTTTCCTTCTCAAATGTGACCCGTTAACGCTCTTTAGCTCAAAATCGAGGCTATCTACTTTTATTGAAAAGTTATTAAAAAAAAAAATTGCGACTACACTTCCTTTGAAAGAAGACAAATTTTCAAATGTAAGTTTGAGAAATTTTATGAGCAAGGAGTGATTTTAAGAGCGTCTAGAGCAAAAGTGTGATTAGGACACTCCCAGGAACACCCTGTTAGTCACAGGCTGATTCAGATACAAATTATCGCTGGAATTAATACTGAGCGATGTGGCATTTTCGAAGAGTATATTACTTTTAAGTGATGAACTTGTCACGAAAATAGGCTTACTTAACAGTGTCGAATTAGAGTGCAAAAATAAAGCAAAACGCTGATGTAAAAAAACTAAATTTCGTGAACTTATTCGCAAACGTGTATTGAGGGTCTTAGCTCTCCTGTATTTTTGATAATATTATTTCCTGATTCTTTGATGTTTTTTTTAGTTTGAGAATTTGGTAAAATTTTGTCTTTGGTCATTTCTTAAAAAAAAAAAAAAAATGGAATTAACATACGAAAATTTTCGAGCTATTATTTTTTATGATTTTAAAAATATCTCAGTAACAATTCCCGGTCATTTAACATGTTAGTGTTTCCAATGAATTTTTCTAAAATCGAATAAATGTATTTTGAATATTGGCTAAAATCGGCTAAACAGATTTTAAAAATTGGCTAAAAATAGGTTAATTCCAAATGACGAATCAGAAGTGAACTGCCCTGTAAATTTGGAAAACTAAAATTTTGTACACAACGTTCTCATAAAAATAGTAAATAAAATTTCAAAAAATGAAATAAATCGGGCAACTGCTTCTCATGATTGCTATATAACATCAAAAAAGGGTTGCCCGAGTTAGTAGTCTATTTTTGAACTTGTATTTGCAAATTTTTATGCAAATGCAGTGCACAAAATTTAAGCTCTCCAAGTCGATGCGTTCTCAGGCAGTGTCCAAATATATAGTGAAAACGAAATTTTTGAATGGCACTCTCCTCACGAAGGAGTTACCCGACTTGTCTAATTTTTGAACTTGAATTTACTTTTCTTTTTTTTAAACCCGCGTGCATAATTTCAACTCTCTAAGTACATGCATTCTTTAGTTAACGTGGTATGACGTAAGTTATACACACTTTTCTGCGACTTTGTTGGCGTCTACCACGACTTTCCCACCATCCAATATGTCTGCCATTTTTACCATTTATCATGATATATAATTCTCACCTGTCACACCCAAAATCAGCCTCTATGAAATCTCGTAAGTTAACCGGTTTTTCTAAGGCCTTCGAGGCCATCTCGCAACACCCTCCGCCACTGGAAGCCAGACAGACTTCCGAATAAGTTACCAGCGATGTGAAGACAGTATGATAAGATGGAAAATTTTGTTTATAAAACGACGTAAGTATTTGGGTCACCAGCTGTTAGTCTATTAATATGCGGTACATAAGTTTTTTTTGTGTAATGCAGCGATTGACATTAGAATTGAAAAAAACAAAATTCGATTAACTTCACATAGAAAATATATAATATTTTTCTATCACGTTTTGGATTGATGTCAGCTCGGCCACTAAAAGCGCTACTAAAAAACTTCTAGATAAATTTTCAAGTAAATGTTTTGTAAAAAAATGAATGAGTAAAAAACGGCAGTAGGTAACGTATTAAGTAAGTAATCGGTATTTACTAAAATTTTGAGAAACAAGTAAAAAAGTTAGAATTTGTCTAAGACCAATTCTTATGATACCCTAGATGAATGCCCTTATTAAATTTCGTATTGTGACCCTTCTGTGCAAGTTTGATTGTTGAAGTGGTTTTTCACATATATTTCTAGAACGGTTCGTCGGAGAGTAAAAATAATTACAAACAATTTCATTGGATTTCTTATTCTGAAGAACTCTTCAGTACAATAAAAACGTCTAGGACTGATCGTTTGCACAGTATACGTAAAAAACTTAAATTTTTATATGGCAACACCAAGAAGGAGTTGCCCGATTTAGTCTATTTTTGACATTTTATTTTCCAGTGCAATGAAAACACCATGTACCAAATTTCAGCTCTCTATATCGATGCGTTCTCAGGCAGTGTCCAAATATATAGTGGAAAACGAAAGTTTGTATGGCAACCC